>JAUYWG010000060.1:8204018-8217369 GCA_034779775.1 Enteromius afrohamiltoni | reverse complement strand
TTTTTCAGCTGCAGGGACAGGACGACTGGTTGCAATCGAGGGAAAGATGAATGCGGCCAAGTACAGGGATATCCTGGTCCAAAACCTTCTCCAGAGTGCTCAGGTTTACCTTCCAACAAGACAATGACCCTAAGCACACAACAACTCTGTGACTGTTCTTGAATGGCCCAGCCAGAGCCCTGACTTAAACGCAATTGAGCATCTATGGAGAGACTTAAAAATGGCTGTCCACCAACGTTTACAATCCAAGCTGACAGAACTGGAGAGGATCTGCAAGGAGGAATGGCAGATGATCCTCAAATCCAGGTGTGAAAAACTAGTTGCATCTTTCCCAAAAAGACTCATGGCTGTATTCGATCAAAAGGGTGCTTCTACTAAATACTGAGAGGGTCTGAATACTTATGACCATGTGATATTTCAGTTTTTCTTTTTTAATAAATCTGCAAAAATGTCAACAACTCTGTGTTTATCTGTCAATGTGGGGTGCTGTGTGTGCATTAATGAGGAAAAACAATGAACTTGAAGAATGATTTTAGCAAATGGCTGCAACTTAACAAAGAGTGAAACATTTAAGGGGGTCTGAATACTTTCCGTACGCACTTTATATATTAATATATTTAATATACATACGTAACATATTTTTCTTAAATGTATGCAATAAACACATGCATGTGTTTGTATTAATACATGCATAATTAATATACATAGTACACACACATACTGCATATAATGTGAACAGAAACTTTTATTTTGGATGCGATTAATCGCAATTAATCATTTGAAAGCACTAAGTATTTATATTTTTAATTACTACATTAATTACTTACATGTTTAGTCACAGTTCGTTAATAGACAGGACAGGTCTTTAAACTAATAACTACTTTAGACTTTATGAAGAGTAAAACCTGACAGTGCTCATAATTATGACAGCAGATGATAACATTTTAGTCCAAGGTCAGCAAATAAGCATTGTAAATGTGGTGCTTCAACAAATAAAGAGCGACTCTTCTGTAGCTAATGGAATATCAAATGTTCTGGACACCCATCTTGACTTTAATCTTGCCAGGATTACGCACAGCAAATGTCTCGTCTTGTCAAACTGAAGCTGATGTATCAATCTGGCCGGGTCACGAGATCCAGGCCTGCGAGCAGAACCTCATTGCATGTGGCAATAATTACAGAAACACGAGACCGAACAGCTCTGGAAGAAAAGAAATGAGAGCGCGAGAGAAAAAGACGCTTTTCACGCTCTTCTGAGAGACCAGCTAATGTCTCTGACGCCCTCCAGAAAAACAGTTTAATTAAGTTGTATACACAACGTTTACTTTAAGTGCCAGCCGTCTTCTAAAAAAGGGCCAAATGTCAGCTTTGGGTCTCGACGCTGATGTACTGCAGAACCTCCAAACCGGATCAAATTCGGAGACATGGTGGGAAAGTCAGAGAGGCTTCAAAACCAGGCCCAGCTGTTGAATGCGAACGAAAAGTTAAAAGTGATGTAGACCTAGTAAGTCTAGATTAGATTTGAGAGTTCGGATTAACATTGAGGTTTGTAAAGTTGTCGTCTGGTGTTTTGGAAATGAAGCATGGCGTGTAATCAGCTATCTGTTTCTGATTTGTAATTTCCACTCTGGAGATGGATATTAAAGGTATAAAAATAATGTGAACTCGTTCTGGATTTGATTTCAACGCTGAAATGTTTGACATATTAAATAGCGGGATAGTATTTGTAACACCTTCACTATTATACCGGTCGATGACAAAATAATTTTATCTGATCTATCAACACGCTGCCAACATTATTTCATATGCCTGCACAGGGTGGTCTGTGACTCACTGGTGAAGCAAAGAAAACTAACGCTCTGCCAGTCATCTCTGAAAATACTGGAACGAGGCGAGACAGGGCAAGCGAGATCAGAAAATGAGTGAGGGAGTAAGAAAAGATCACATAAAGTGATATTGTTTGTTAGTGTCGTTGCTGTAATTATAAAGTGTTCTAGGTAAAAAAAAAAAGTAAATAAAAATAAAAACATACAACACAGATACCAATGTTTATTTAGTATTAATAAGATACTACTGTACTTATTAATATATTTATATAAATTTAATTAGTATTTAGAACATTCATAGAACATTCATTCATGTTTCGTAACATTCAGAGGAATATTGTTATGCACATTAATTGAATTTACTCTTTTTGGGGTTTTTTTAAAGGTAAGTAAATAAGTTTGCAATTAAATAATTTTAGCTACATTTAAATAAACAAATTTAGTTGGCTACCTATTAATATGCTTTTTTAAAAATGTAGCTCAAATAAATAGTTTGCAACCTGTTACCTTTAAAAAAAGTTTCATTTTTTTAGTATGACTCATTAATTTTCAATTTCAGCATAAAAAGGTGGTGTAATAGAAATTCCTAAAATTATAATAAAAGTTAAATTAAAAAAAAGAATACTGCCATTTTTACTAGTGAGAAAAAAAACAACCAAAACCAACACTGAGCTTTATACAAAAAATTATTCAGACAAAAATTATTCATAATTTTTATAAAATTTTAATATCATAATTTCAATAAAAACCTACGCAATTGAAACTTCAAAGAGAGTTTGACTGACAGGTGATCTGACCAATAATAATGCTGAATCGATCTTTTTTTATATTGAGAAATTGTGTGTATATTCGTCTTTCCACGACACCTTCTGATGCTCATTCATGTTTATTTCACGCTATGACTAGTAAATATCAAAAGACGTTTGGTTTACATGCCACTTGAACTTGAGGTGTATTACAACATGGTCACAATGTAGTATCACAAAACGGTATTTACTATTTGAATTTCATACAAAACAACTAAATTTCAACGCTAAGACTTTATTTCATACCTAAAGTAGCCTGCTCAGTCTTGCCTGTCGAGAATTTTGCACATGATTTCACACATACATTTCGCAACAAGTTTGCGTTGGTCACAGAGTTTTACCACAGCCGCATGGTTTTGAATAGATTGCAAATGTAACGAAAGGGGCGGGTCTTTGTAAAAGATGACCGTAAAAATTCCGCAAATGATGAAAAAGAAACACAGAGGCAGAATGAGCACACATAAGGCCCTCTTGAGGCAGGGAGGAGCTGGAAACGAGAAAGCGAGAGATACCCACAGGCCACCCGGCAGCCAACAGAAGAGGCAGTCAGGGGAGGCGGGGAGAGTTATTAACTTAGCCCTGAAAGCCCTTCTTAATATAGGGTCCGGCGGTGATAGCTAACAGAGCCTGGCAGAGGTGACAGCTCTTGGACCTGCTTGAGGAAATCCAATTGAGAAGCAGCCAAGAGGAACAACAAGCGCAAAACAGATGTTCCCTGCTATCGCAGAGCGCAACCGCGTATACAGCAGAAACACCCTCTCCTCTCAAATTGGATGCAGAAAAAAATAACAATGGGGATCATTATAACAACCATGTTTCTGCGCCTTCCCAGCTGTCTGGTACAAAGTCGAGCGGATCGACTATTCAGAGGTTTAATATCTCGTTATAGACGAAATGGATGCTCAGATGCATCTGAAGGTTAGTCGTCACAAGATCACGTATTCAGACTTGTGAAAGCTGTGGAAATATGATAATAGACTATGGTGTTATGGCATTTCAGACAACAGTTTACCAAGCAAATCCTCCAGGCCAAACTATTTGTGCGATACAATCTCTACTGAAATATGAAAGCTGATATGATTGAGGAGTTTCAAACATGTAATGAATGAAAATATTTGTTTTGTATTGCGTACACAGCTTTGTAACTGAGCTCTGTTGATCATTTTAAGATTGTTCAAACATACCATTTCATTTATTTGACCTCCTGCACAGCATTATTTTACTAGTTAATCGCAACTAATCATACCCCCCCCCCTTTTTAGTTTACATAATCTATGTGTTTGTACTGTGTATATTTATGTATAAATAAATATGCATGCATGCATACATTTAGAAAATATTAACGTGCATATATGTAAAAGAAAACTTTTGAATAATATTTTATTATTTTGAATGCGATTAATCTATTAGATTAATCTTAATTTATTTATTGTTTGTTTGTAAATCGCACAATGTGCCCAATCCACTGATGTTGAGTTACGTTTAAGTTACATAAAATGTTATGCTATCATCACGATTGAGATCAAGAATCAAGAAAATCATTTTTTCAGATAAATAATGATCAATAATCATTACATTTTGTATTACAATATGTAAATGTATAAAAAAAACTGTAATATAATTACTACAATATAATAATATCAAGTAATATAATTACAATAATGGCAATTAAAGATACACTGAATGACAAATTAAATAACTTCGATATAACCATGCATTTTATTATTTTGAATTACATAAGTTATATAATGTAAATGCATATTATACAATGCCTTTAATTTTATTACATAAGCCTTTATACTAAATGCATATTATATACATGTATATATTAAAAATAAATAAATTGCATGATGAAATACAGCATAAATCATTATATAAACTTACACATAATTATTTTGATATTTAAATAAACTACGAAAATACATAATTTATGTGTGTGCATTAGGTGTTATGTTAATCTTATTATATTACATTAATATTATAAAAACTTTTTTTAAATAACTTTTTAAAGTATATAATATTATCTATATATTACATGTATATTCTATAATGTACATTATATTAAACTATTTATAATAAACAGCATAAATCATATAAGAAATTATATAAATTGCATATAATTATGCATTTTATTACTTGAACGGTATTAACAGATCACTTTTGTTTTTTAACAAAAGTCTTTTATTTTTTACTCTTGAATGTAACAAACAACTCCAAAAGAGTATGATTGATTGATTTGATTTGATTGATTTTAGCTTCTTTTAATGATTTCAATAAATGACATGTGCCACAGTTTATCTAAAGTAATATTTGATAGTTTCCCCAAAATAAAAGAGAAGAACAGAGCTGAACATTACTCTTCTTAACATCCATTACATTTCACTATTCATTTGTTTAGTGCGTGAAATAAAAAGAAAGAAAAGGCGGGACCCTAAGAATCCAAAGTAACTAAACACCAAAAGCTCACGGGCCACATGTGCGCCGAAGAGAGTGAATGGTAAACAAATTCGCTTTTAAACAAGACAATTTCACATCGCATGCTTCGAAGGGCCAAGTCAAACATCCTTGCAGAAAACTGATACAAACTCTTAACACATGGGTCAAGCCACACTCTTTGAACTCCAGGAGAAAAGGAGGCCCCTCGTGCCAAAAAACTGTTTAATTAAAAATACTTAGGCATCCAACAGACATTTCTGAGTGCCCCCGCTGTCAGAACGCATGAGACCGCCCTGCCAATCTCAGACAAATACTAATTACATACTTTCCACTGAAAGCAAGAAAAATGTCAGGCTTCACACGGCTAAGCCGGAGCAGCTGGGACGGACCTGGATCTCTCAGAAAACCCAGCGGCTCGTGGATTTGATGTACTGTGAAGCTAAATATTATTGTAACAGATTTTATATTGCAATAGAAATTTGATTTAGAGCTAAATCATGCCTCTTGCACAATAAAAAGCAGATTTTAAACTTGTGCCTGGGAGTCGTCTTGTTTTCTTCTTCAGATTGGAGTGGGCTTGGGGGTTAATGGCACATGCCCGAGTCGTGCCACATGCGGTTAAGACACTTTACACCGAGAGCATCAATCCTTATCCAGCATAACTCGGCGCGGACGTCACATGCGTTTAGGGTTGACCACGGCTCACGGGAGTCCTAAGTGAAAACGAATGGTAGCTCATCGACATGAGCACTTCATTCGTCTTCGTTTTCCAGTCTCTTTGTCTCTTTCGCAGTCTGTATTTTTAGACTTTGTGTCCTCGGCGGTGTGAATCGGTTTTTCGTATTGTCTGGTCGTTTTAGCTAGACAAATTTTTCCTGCATGAATATATTATGTGTGATATTATGACGCTTGTTATTTTATGTCGGACCGAATTAGCTAAATGACTCAAAACTGCATTCGAAATTCAACATTTTGAATTTTGTTTTATGTAATAAATAAATACATAAAAATAAATAAATATTCATTGTGTAACTGGCTAAACAAGATTCTTTGTCACTATTTTGCAGTGCAGACAAACTAATTAGCCTTTTCTATAAAAACAAAGCCTTTCAAGGTAACAAAGTATAAAATAAAGATATTTAGGCCAAAATGAGCGAAGATAAAAATCCTTGTTATTTTATCTTTGTTATTTGAATAGATACACATTACAAATAAACATAATATAAATAAAACAAACAGTGCTTTTATTTTTCAGGAAGAGTAGGTGTTTTCAGCAGCGTTGAATGGTGCAACACTATATAGTTCTACTCTACATCCATCATTTACTCTCTCTCAGCTCGTTTTTATCTGAATTATCTGAGTTTCTTTTTTCTGTTGAACATTGTACTAAATTCAATGAGGACCAGCTACGGTTTGGTTACTCAAAATATCTTATTTTGTGTTTAGCACAAGAAAGAAATGAATACAGGTTTGGGACAACATATAAGTGAGTAAGTAATGACACAATTATAATTTGTGAGTGTCGCTTTAATGACAAGCTCAAATAATTTTGGGTCAAGTAAAATAACATAAATAAGATTCATGACATTTAGGATTTTTTACAATTCTGGAAACTTTTTTTTTTTTTTAATTAAGTGCGAAATGATGACTTAAATGAAAATTCATTCATTTAAGTCAATTTAATTTATTTTATTTAGTTTACCTTGATGATAAACCTTTAAACATTTTAGAGTCATTAAATCTAAAATAAAAAAATTAAATTAAAATAAAAAATAAAATGAAAAAGTTTGTAACCAACAAGAGTACAAAGTTAGCAAACCTGCCACTTGCGTTTAGATTTCCATTTTAAAAACTCCATCCCTCCATTTGTCACTGACCTTTCTGTAAACTGTAAACCTGAGTCTTTTTGTTATGAAGAGGTGAAAAGCCTTAAAACTGACTACCATAGAATTCAAAACTGCCAGCAAACCAAACTCAAGCACTTGCCTTTTTTCCAGGGCTAATGAGTCGAGATTTGACGCACTTCAAGCATTAAGGTGGTTTTTGACCCGAACTGGGCCCAACTCAAAGGCAGATGATTGACACATGCTTTGACTTAATGATGATAATTACTTAGAAAAACAAAGCAGGAGACCACATCTGCACAGTGTAAAAAGCCCAGCTCCGCGGCTGAGTGCCGAGCTGTCAGCGGCCCTGTGCTTTTTCCCACCTAGGGTGGGTAACTCTTAACACAAGCCACCGAAACGACGAGAACCAGATTAATACGAATCAACATATCCTTGTAAACACTGGTTAGGGGCCAGGCAGCAGGGGACACGTCACCAAACGACAGTCCCGCCTCACAGGAAGGGCAAAAGAGCTGCAACGCTTCATCAACTACTCCTGTTTTCATTTTCTTTACTAATTCTTCACCGTTTTACAATGGATCTAGCAGATTTTTCATTGTTGTTGTTTTTTTTTTATTATTTGGGAGGAACAGGCATGGATTTTGTAACATTTTCCAATTAATCTTCTTTTTAAGATTATGAAGCCTCATTAAACGTTATTTAAGTTGAAACTAAATTTAAAATTAAAATCAGAATTCATATTTGTAGGAATGCAATGTATTCCAGTAGGTTATTTTATTTTATTAAAATTTTATTTGACTCAAAAAATGTGTATTGGTATAGTTATCAAGCAAAAAAAAAAAAACATACACTCTTGTTTATTAAATGTTTTCAAGCATTTTCAATAATCTTTTCCATTTTTTTAAATCAAGAATATCATAAAGCTTCATTGAAAGTTATTTAATGTCCATAATCGTGATATTGTCTACAAATATCTTCTCTGTAATATCGTCACTTGTTTTATGGTGTTTATAAATTATCTGTATATCGATTATACCAAACTGACTTCGATTTTTACAAGTTTTTAAAATATTACAAATAATAACTGCTTCAAAAGTGCAATTTTACATTGTTTCAAGCATGCCAGAACAATCTGGGATTCCCCTTTATTAATTGTCGATAAATAAATCTTAGCACAGACTTCTGGTTGTGATTTGTTGTTTATTAGAGCAGAATGTGTGCAGACGGCTCTAGTTTTAAGACAAACCAACAAGCATGCCTCACAATTAGGACTTCTTTCAGATGAAATAATGATTTAAAAAGAGCACGGCCATGAATAATACATTCCGTGTTTATTTTGGATTTCATTTCCATGCAGCAAACGAATTGCTCGCTAGTAAATTGGCATCAGCATTTGACAGTCTTTACGGGAAAAAAAAAGAGAAGAGGAGGAATAGCTTTTCTCTTGCCCGGCTTGACCCAGTTCTGCTTAATTATCTGCAAAGTATACATCAAAGCCCACCAAACCGTCTGCAGCACTCCGATTAAACCAGATTTAAAAGACATCCACACAAACCGCCCAGCTCGTGAACCGATATCAGCTGAAATCATAAATCAGGCCACCATTGTTGCCGTGTAATTTGGCTGTCGGAGGGCTTTCTGACAGTGGAGGTTGAACATGCGAGGGTCGTGTTGTTGTAAGAGGGGTTGTGAGGTCATTCCCAGCGGGTCATGTGACCCTCAATCTCCTGCCAGAGTAGCCCAGTGATTTGCTTTCCTATGACACAAACTATTACTGCACAGAGCCGGCAGGTAATTATAAGGCAAATAAATGCGGGTGGGTGCCAAACGCGACGGGCTCTTTTAGTGGTTTGTGCAATCCACGGAATTCCCTTTCCTCTCAACAGGAAACATGTTACTCACAATCATTTTAACTCACTTTTTGGCCAGATTCCAGCATCAAAGTGCCATTTTGCTTTATGCAGTAGGTCCAAAGCTCACACTATACATATATATATATAAAATGCTAATTATTTAAGCATGATCAGATATGAAAATAAATTAAATTGCTAATGTAGATTATTGCACAATATACCCTTGTTATTATTGCTTAGAATTGAAATAACAATATAGACTAGAGGTTGGGTTTATTATACTAAACTAAAACTAAACTGTCTTCATAAAAAAAAAAGAAAAAAAGAAAAAATAAATAGTAAAACTAAAAAGAATAGAATAGAAAAGAAAAGAAAAATTAAAGAAACAACTATATTTCCGTTACCTACCAGGACAATAACTCTCATAGTCATTGTGTTTAACTTAACTATATAATAAAATAATTAAAATTTAAAGAATGGAAATTCAAAGTGAAATATTAATAAAACTAAATAGACATAAAAAACTAAAATGTTTACTTGAAATAAAATAAAAATAAAAATATTTCATAAAAACTATATATAGAAAACAAAATATTAAAACAAAACATTTTATTAAATTCCCATAAAAAGATGACTTAAAATAATATTTCAGCTCGCTACCAAGACAACACCTCTTATTTTGTTATTTAATTTAACATGTTTTAAAATAGTTAAAAAGTTCAATAAAAATAAAATAACAGTTACAGTTAACAAAAACTATACAGACATAAAAAAAAAACTCAAAAAATTACATTAAATACTCAATTACTATTATTTAAAATAAACAAAAAATTTTAAATAAACTTAAAATAAACTATAATTTCAACTAGCTGCCAAGACAACACTTCTTATTTTAATTTAGGCTTAAATAAATAAATACTGTACTAGTTAATAAAAACTACATATAAAAAACAGAAAACCTATAAAAATAAAATCAGATTCAAATCAATAAAAACAAAATCATAAACAATCCTATACTGCTAGAAAGGTCATAACTCAAACACACAGCTATTATCCCATCTAAAAGCTTTGTGAGACTCAATCAGCAGGACACTTGTGAACATCAGTAGCGGCTTGAATTTATACCAGATATTTTTTCTGTGTTTTCCGTCTTAAACAATTCCACTTGAAAAACATTTCCCTGGCTGGGGGTTTAGGGACCGGCTGACCATGGAGGCCAGAGACAAGCTGGACACCTGTCTTGACTGAGGGATTCCTGTCCTGTTTTTGTTTGTCACAGAGGGTTTTTAAAATTAGACGGCTGTGTCTTTGTGAGGTTTGCGGTGCTCTTCCAGGTTGTCCCCCTCTAGACCCCTGTGCATCCATGTCAAAATAATTTCCCAAAACACTCTTTAAGAGCTCAGGAGGTGCTTGTGGAGACTGATAAAACGCTGTGTGAATATGTGATCTGGTGCTTTTCATTTCACATTTGTATTTCTTGCATTTAGAACCTTTCAAAAAAAAAAAAAAAAAAACAATAAGTGTAATAAAATGTACTACATTCATTAAAATTACTCATGTTATACAACTAATTTATGTCATTAACTAAATAAGTAGATTACAATCAAATAAATAATTCTTTAGTTGCAGGATTCAGCTTACTTCATCGCCCAAAAAAACTTCTGCATCCCGAGTTTGTGACCCCAAACCCCCTTTAAACTCTCTATCCTCAAAGTTATTGATAGAGGGAAATTATGAGCGTATAATGCTATGGACAATGCATGGTGGAGGGCCTATTATATCCGGGTAATGGATAGCACTGAGCTTTTGAATGACATTGCACTGAGATTGGATGACGGAGGGTCGTGCGATTTATGGCCTAATGAAGCACCTCCACTTCCCCCCATCCCCGTCCCATCCCACCCTCACCCAAAGCTATTTATTTGCAGCCTGATAGAGAAGCACATGCTGGTGTTTATGGTTCGGGAGTTAGTAAATAATCAGCCAGTTTTGGGGTTGTGAGAATGGGATCGATCTGTGAAACACATTAGACCACAATGTGTCGTCTTCTAAAATGTACAAATTCAGTACGAATGCCAAAGCCTAATTATTCATGTATTGACATTCACAGCACTGTTTGTTAGAGAAATATAACACTAATATTATTTAACATTTTTTTAAAAGATGATTCTTATCAATCAAAAAATATAGTTTGCTCCTTATATATATATTTTAGGGGTGTCAGTTAATTTTCTTTTTTATCAAATTAATTAAATTATGCCTAATTAACATCCAAATATGTTAATAATTGTAACTAAATAAGGCAGTGAATATGTGTGTGTGTATATATATATACTAAAAGTCTTCAAAAAAATCATTAATATTGGCTAATATACAAATAATATAATTTGATGCTTATGTTCATAATACCGAAGTACTACTACGTTGTAGAAATGTTGCGCTTGCACTTTTTACTGAAAGTCACACAAAAAGCGATTATCCAAAACATAAAATTCTCCATTTCATTCATTGCTGGTGATATTCTGATTGATAAATAAATGTTTTTATTATATTAAACCTTGAGGCTGTCAAAAAATAATTATTACCTCCTAGATAGAACCCTAACAAAATGCATTCGATTTAACAATTTCTTCAAAGAAAAACAGCACACACAAAATGCTTTTGAAATTTCTAAACTCCAAAAATGGATTGAAAAGGTTTGAAATCTTGTAAAAAAAAAAAAAATGTAAACATTAGTTACTATATAAATGAAGCTATTTTATATTTAACTCCTCCCCCCCCCAAAGACATCTATTTTTACATCAATCCCTGTTCTAGGTGTATTACGGTAAGGCAAGCCATAGCGCATGTCTTGGATGATTTACGGGACTTCCAGGGTCTAACCGGCTCGAAAAAAAACATGATAGTCATAAACAGAAGGATCAGAGACAAAGTAGATCATGCATATGACCATTTGAATCTGATCGGAGGTAGGCTAGTCAATGAAGAAGATCCCTTTATACACACAGAAACATCTCTGGTTATGTTGTGGTTAGATCTATAACCCAGCGATACGAATATAAAAATTGATGTATGCGTGATCTATAAATAAATAGAGTATGTGTATATGTAGGTACATATGTATGTATGCAGCCTAAATGTGTGTGTGTGTTTGTGTGTGTCTGTTCTGTTTACTGAATGCAATTTCAATTATTTACAGGTGAAAGAATATGATTTCTGAATGTACTTTGCTTGAAAATGCAGCACTTTGATAAAAATGCATATTTTGTTTTGTCCAAAGTGTTGTATTTTTGATTAAACCTATCTCCGGTCAAGTAAAAACAGAACAAAATTTATTTATTTATTTTTGTTTTGAAAGTACTTAGTTCTTGATTTTGATGTACAATATGTTCATATACGTATAGCAGAAAATATCCTGAAGGCTGTCAAATTTAGGTGAAAATCATCAAAAATGCTGACGGTGGGTGGCAACTTTAAAAAAATTTAAAAAAAATTTAAAAAAATAAACACCGGCGGGGAAAGAGTTCATATGATTTCAATTACGTATTGATTCTGATAACTGTAGAAAACAATAACTACAGAGTTCAGAGCATCTCAGTACCATATACTGTAGAAACACTCATCTTATTTCACATTTCTAAATAGAAAAACGCAAATAAAATGCTTTCTAAAATCATAATTCACTCCAACCTATTCAAGAATAACACTCCAACTTATTTGCATCTTTTTCAGCATGTTTTATCAAAACATTTCTAGTTCATTTCCACGGCTCTTTCTGAACACCCACACAAAAGCTAAAAGCCTTCAGAAATGAATGAAGAGTTTTCCACAGGGGTTTCACTTCTCCAAAACAATGCTTTTTAACATAACTATATACTCAGCGCTCTAAATAAGAATGATTTGTTTGTCGTGCTGTTTCCCTCACACAAAACGACAAAGTACGGCCAATGAAAAAGGCTTGTCAACATTATTCCTTTTATTGATTTAACAATAAAGTCCTCTGGCTTAAGTTTTATGTTGTTATTGCGTCTATTGAAAATACAATGAAACATGGAAGGGGAAAAAAAAAATCCCGACAGGAATTTCACATAAGGCCATCTCGGACTCTGAATGCCCTCAGGATATAAAGTGCGCCTGTTATATTCTTCAAATGTTCAAGGGCGTTGCTTAGAAAGCAGCCGTGCCAATGAAATTACGAATATATCCTCAATCAAAGCAGCTTCAGATGCTAGAACGTTTCATTCTGCGGCCCGAGCCGTCTGCATTCATGTGAGCGCACGCCGTCTCTGCTTCCCTTTAAAAACCACGGGCCGCACCGAAGTATTTAAGAGCTCGCAGCGTCTATATGAAGCACTTAAACACAAGGTCTGCAGCTCTGAACGAGTCTGGGTACGTTCTCCGCGCACGTCAAAACAAACACTGAAAGCGCGCAGCACAAAAACTTTCATTGACGAGAATTGTCGACGACTTCGTCAAACTTTCAAACTAGTTTTGTCGCTTCGCCGCTAACGGAGCGGTCGGATTTTCTAACGAGGTTGAATTTACAACGCAGCTGGGTCAGAGGCACCGTTTTATTGTCACTG
>JAUYWG010000060.1:8152627-8174694 GCA_034779775.1 Enteromius afrohamiltoni | reverse complement strand
GACTTATTATATTTTTATATATATATATTAAAATTTATATTTTTATATATATATATATATATATATATATATATACACACACACACACATATATATATATACACACACACACAAACTCATTTTAACTGAAAATGACATGTTTGCTTTTGTCCTCTTGCACTAATACACACTATTTTCCTGTTTAATACCCTAAAGCTGCTTTGACAACCTGTATTTGTTAAAAAGCACTATTTAAATAAAAAAAAAAAAACAGGCCATGAACAGCTCTTTCTTTTATTTTCACTGTATAATGACAGTCATAACCCTGAGATTTGTTGTTTATATCCACACACCTGTGAGCCTCGGCCATTTCATGCTCCTGTTGAGAGAGTTTAGTCTTAAGAGAGGCGATCTCTTGCTGAAACAGTCTCATTTTCTCTGGCTCGATGCCTTGAGAGCTCATCTGAGCAGCACGGAGCTTATCCACCTCTGCTTTCAGCTCTGGACACAGATATTCAGAAAATATAAATAATATATAATATATAATAATAATACAATAATATATAATATTCTAAATAATATACAGAAATTAAAAATATATTATTATTATTATTATTGTGTATATACAAAAAGTACCTCCACTTAACATAAGTAAATAAAAACATTTAGTTGCTGTCAGCGGCAGTGAAGAACAGAAATCACTGAGGATGTGCCATTAGTGAGTACCCTGTTTGTTTATATAACACACCCTTCCTGAAGAGTGTGACAGTTAAGGGACAGAATAAAGAGCTGTGAGCGCTCCTGACCTCGGATCAGTTTGGCGTTGGTGTCCTCATTGACTTTGGCGATATTAATGATCATGCGTGCCTGCTGGGCGTAGCGTAGCGTGCTCAGGCTCTCCTCCATGTTACTGGCTGCAGGGCTCAGGGTGGCGATCATGGCCGTCTTGGAGTTTCCACCGAGGCTTTCCTTCAGTAACCTGAACACAAGAGGGAGCTCCAGCACTTCTACTGCTTTTTTCAGCAAAAAACAAAACCTGCATGCTGTGTCATATTTCACTTTTTATGAAAATGTATTGGTACCCTTTTAGTTAGTGGCAAACCTTTCATTAAATATTTCTTTGTTCCTTTTTTTTAAATTAAATTAATATTTTGAAAAATTATCATTTTATTTTTTTATCATTATTATTTAATTTTGATGCACTGCTGAAATTATTTTCCCATTTTTGCGGAGTAAACAAAATTCCACACTGGTGTGATATTATTATTATTATTTTTGCTAAAGCACAAAATGGTGAAAAATGTCAACTCTGTTATTTTTTACTTCAAAACATAAAGTCTACCTCTTATTACGTTTAAAGTTTAATTAAAGAGTGAAGAAATAGAAGTTCTCTTAGGGAAAACAGGGTTTAAACTGTGTCACATTTGTTAAATGTATATATTTGACCAAATTTGTCTGTAACAGAGTTGACAGATTATCTGTCAATACATTGATTTTCTTAAATATTTTTTGAATCTTGCAAGTTTAAGATTGGCAAGTATACAAAATATTACATTTGAAGTTTGTTCTATGAAAATAAAAAAAGTTGAGCAAAAAAAGAAAAGAAAATGCAATTTTTTGTCTTCTTCCTCTACTTGAAATGTACCCACAATTCTGGAATGAGTCACACACACACACACACACATATATTTAAGAAAAGCCATATATTTGTGTTTATGTATGAAATATAATTATATATATAAAATATAAGAATATGAATATGTAAATGTGTAAACAATAACATGTAAATATTTGCTAAATATATACTGTATGTGTGCGTCTTTATATATACACACATAATCATTATATATAAAATTTCAAATTATTAGATTTATGTAATTTCTTTATAATCATCATTACTGTTGTTGTTATTACATAAATGTAATTTATGCAATGTAACTACAGAAATTTTATATAAATATAATGATATTGTATTTTTATTATTATTAATTACTATATTTTAAAATGTATTTAACATTTTTAATGTAACATCCTGGACTTCTGATAATATGTTCTACTTTTTCTGGGTAAAGAAAGGCCACACTAAAGTCATAAAATAATATTATTTGATAAATTACATTATTTATTAATATTAACAATAATGCCAAAAATATTAACTCTAACAACGAGTGTTTCCTTATTTTGAAGAAATATTCTAGAACAACTAGAGTAGAAGAACAAATCATTTCTGTGTATTTTGTGCAGGTATTATCCCTTGACCTCAGGGCCTTGGAAGTATATTACATTGCTGAAGTTGTGCTGTTGTTGTTGATGTTTCAATTCAAATGAACAAAACTGCAATGAAATAAAATCCTCTCACCATGTGAGCACTGACTCTCTGTACGGGGTGAAGACTTTCTTTCTGCTCTGAGCTTGTTCTGAGAGCGACGAGATCACCTTTCCCAACGTGAGCAGAGACTTGTTTATACTCGCTCCCTCCTGGGAGAAATAAAAATACAATCGCATTACAATCTTTAATGTATCATATTTCAGATTTCATACTGCATTATTAAACCAAATATTACAATCAAATTCACTGCTGTTTAACATGTAGAGCAGCAGAATGCACTGTGGGTAATCAGGATTACCCTGAGCCGCTCTCCACTGGTCTGGGCTGAAGTACAGCGCTCACTTCCTGCCAAATCCACCAGGTTTATCCGGCTGGTGATGCAGTGATCGTGCTCCTCTTCCTCCACAAACTCCGTCTGTTCTCATGAAAACACCATCATTTAACACCAGCTATCACAAACACATCATTGAATTATTCACATACTGGAGAAAGCAGAAGCAGCTTCTCGTTGCACATAAATCTGAGGGTCTTACTTTAGTTTGCGTCATGACCAGCGTGAAAACAGAGTGTGATCTGGAGCTTTTATCGTTCATGCCGGTGGCGGCCGTGGCTCTCTGTTTGTTACCGAGCGCAAGCCAAGTCTGTAAAGATGGGGGGAGGGGGGTTTATTGACGGTATGAACAAAAATAATGTGTGATGAATGTAAATATTTAACAGACACCTTAAATTACCTGAATATCAGCATACGATGTGACTACGTTCCTGAAAGACAGCATAGAGATTATTGACAGCAGCATAAATAAAAATATAATTAAATAAAATAAATTAAACAAAAAACACAACACAACAAAAGAAAAGAAATCCAAGCCAAAAAATAAAACATAATGAAATAAAAAAAAGACAGACACACACAAAACAAAATAAAAACAAAAAACACAACAACAAAATGACAAAACATCAAAATAACAAACAACATATAAACAACCAAAACAATAACAAAACTACAAGAATAAAAAACAACCAAATAAAACAAAACTAAATAAAAAGACAAAACAGCAAATCAAAAGACAATAAAAAAAACAAAACCAGAAAAATTCTATAAAATAAAAACAAACCAAATAAAACCAACAAAAATGAAACTACAAACCAACAAAATATACAAAGAACACTATCAAAACCACAAGACAACAAAAACACACGCACAAAAAAAAAACTAAAACAAAATTCAACCAAAAAAACAAATAAAAACACATTAAAAAAAAATAATAAAATAACAACGAAATATCAGGACAACAGAATAAACTAAAACAAAGCAAAATAAAAAAAAAAAAACATAAATTAACAAAACAAAAAATAATAACAAAACCACATTAACATTTTTTTTTAAAAGTACAATAAAAAACCTAAATAAAACAAAAAAAAAACAATAACAAGACAACAAAATAAACTAAAAAAAATCTAAATAAAATAACAGTAACAAACCACAACAAAAAAACATCATAAAAATACAAAAACAACATAAAATAACAACAACAAAAAAAACTAAGAAATAAATAAAACCAAAAACAACAACAAAAACAAACAAACAAAAAAAAAAGACAAAAAATTTCATAGTAATCTTGGCATTTCAATGAAATGTTTGCTTACGTGGACAGGTCTGCAACATAAGGGCCGTAGACAGGATGTTCTCTCACACGCAGCTGGAAAAGGCAAGAAAAGAACTGAATTGTTGAACAGATCAATAAAGACAAATGAACTGGAAGACATTTGTAACATTTAATGTGTTTTATTGAGCTGTAGCACTTACAGGCATTCTCTTCTGGTTTTGCTCGTCCTTGGCCACCAGTAAGTCATGGATTTTCTCATTGTAAACCTCAAAATAGCTCATGTCCAGATGGCAGGAGATCTTGAATATAAATAAACCCACATTTAGAAGCTAGATTTATAATTCAAGCAAAGACTGTACATGAACAATCCTCGTATGGGTCAGTAACCTCTTCGGTTTGAGTTCTGGACAATCTTGAGAAAAGCTCCTCGCAGAATCTGGGAATAACGCCAGCCTCTTCCCCAAAACCCATCATACTAGAAAACATTCACAACGGCACTGATATGAATGGTTGTATTAGTAGTACGTTTATTAAAACTGCTGTTTGAAAAAGAATCATCACTTACGTGTAGGACTTTCCGGAGCCTGTTTGGCCGTATGCAAAAAGACACGTGTTAAATCCCTCAAATGCTCTTTCAAGCAAAGGCCGAGCCAGTTTTTCATAAACAGTCTGCTGACTCGCAAAACTTGCATCCGATTCATGGATAGAGCAAAAAGAGAAGTCGAAGGTAAAAGTGTGATTCTGTTTAGTATCTGGATGCTGCACAACAGTTTCTTGGTCGTTCATGAAGATCACCTGACGGGTTTTTTCATTCTGCTCTCTGTGGATATACACACACACACACACACACACACACACACACTTTTAGTACAAGTGGCACTTTGCACAATAACATTAAAATAGAAAATAAAAAAAACAGTAGTCAACATTTGAGGTGGATCAAAAACGTTTGTAAGAGTTGATTTTTAGGACAATTTGATAAAAAGGTTTTCAGCCACTTTAAATGACTGCTGTATACAAAAAAAAAAAATAATAATAATAATAATAAATATAAATATAAATATAAATATATATATATATATATATATATACACACACACATATAAACATATATATACAAAGACATATATACACACGTGTGTGTGTGTATGTATATATATATATATCTCTATATGACTCACTCCATAATTATGGACACATTTGGGGTCAAACTCTGTTACCTAGGTAGACTAACAATGCTGACAATAGTGTAACAGAATTTACATTTTTAATTCATTTTATTTTTTTTTAACTGCCCTTGCTGGCATAAATGCTATGAAAACATGATTAAAAGAGCTTTAAGTAACCCAAGGTGAGATCACTAATAAATTCTGTTTTCTTTTTGATATTGTGGTAACAGAGTTGACATTTGAAAAATAACTCTTGGTGTAAGAAGTTTTTAGATTCAAATATTTTTCTCAGAGAGAGCACACATACTTCTTCAGATCTTATCAGTGAGTAAAAGCGACATCATTTCCTGTAACTTATACAATTCTGAGAGATAATTTCACCAATATAAAGGTAAAATATGGTTTGGTAACAGAGTTGACAGGCACATTTTTCTATGAAAAAATCATTTTAAATAATCTAATGTTGTAGAATTTTAAATTGTAGAACACCGATTATGGAAAAAATAAACTGACTAATTCGGACAAGAAGAAATCATGATTTTCAGCTATTTAAAACCCTTTTTATATATATTATTATACTGTTATGGACTGTTACATCTTGTAATTCATACCAATTAGAAAAGAATAATATAATATATATAATATATATTATGTTGTTATTATATTATATTATAATAATTAATATTATTACATAATATCACAGTTTACCCCAAGAGGTCAAACTACAAAACTAAAAAAAAAAAAAAAAAAAAACATAAATAAATATTAGAAAACAAATTAAATAGTAAGTAGAAAATAAAATGTATTAAATAGAATATATCAGAATAGGTAACAGAGTTGACTGTTGGATTTGCTGTTGATTTATAATTAGTAATCTCTAAAATAAATGATATAAAAGGGTTAAACAATAAGGACTAATTGATGCTGCAGAAATTACAATATGCATAAAAAGACAAAAAAAAGAAAAATATATATATGTGAGCATTATTTAGGATACTTGTCTTACAGCTTAGCTTGAAAACTGGTCCAAATTTTGGCGTTACCTGGGTCTCACAATTGCAGAATTTCCTATTATATTTTTGACAATCAAGCTCTGTTACTGCCTGATTGGCAGTTCATTAATTGGCAGTAACAGAGCTTGAGCAGAGCTGCTTTTCTGTGGTAAGCTAACTGAAATAAATTGTAAATTAAAGAAATGATATAATATTACATATATATACACGTATACACACGTATATATGTGTGTGTTTGAGAAATGTATTTCTTTGCGGTCTTTCCTTCCTGTGTCATCAGGTTTTCTACACGTATGTTTTCTTAAAGTACCAAATGTGAACACTAAAATTTGCCTTAAAACAACAAGTAGCCAAAAAAGTTCAGAAACATCTCTCACCTTGAAGTGAAGGGTCTGACCCGAACTGCGACAGTAACAGCACTGTTCTCCATCTTCAGCTCCTGAGGCTGTAGAGCACTTGATTTGCTCAGAGCTTCAGCGGGAGCAGCTCGAGAAGCACTGGCTCCTCCATGAGCCGTGGAGCTCGTTAGGCCCGGAGGTCTCCTCACCTGTGCCGATGGTGTCATGTGTCTATTTAAAGCACCAATCTGAAGCCTCTCGGAGCCTGATCTCAGGGCGTCAGAGCTCATCTGTGGAGGCTTGTGTCTCACTGCTGCAGTTGTGGGTTTGGTAAATGAAGGTCTAGACGAGTCTTTACCAGCCAGCCTCTCAAAGACATCTCTCTTCACGCTTAATTTCTCAAACTGGGTTCTCTTTGTAGGCGTCGAAACGGTTTTACCCTGTTCATGGAAGGCGCTGATCTTCTCACAGCTGGTTTTGTGAGCGCCCCATGAGGTTTTCCCAGGAGTTTTGAAGGTTTCCTGGCTCTCTCTTGCTGGATTGGGTTCGGTCAGGACTTTGGTTCTGTTTATGGACCCTGTTCTGGTCCGGCGCTGAAGGGTCATGCGCTTCTCTCCTCTTTGGTTCTCCTGTGAGGTTTCTTCACGGTGGTTTGCTGTGGCTCTGCTGCTGGGTTTTCTCTGAAGAGTGAGTCTGACACCAGAGGAAGGTGTGCTAAAGGTGTTTTCTCCACTTTTTGTGAGGGTGGAGACCACATAGGTCCGGTTTACTTCTTTGGCTTTGTTAAAAGACGATGTGGTCTCTCCTTCTGTTAATCCATCCATAATTGTACAGGTCCAAAAACAATACTCTAAGATTTTCCTAAAATGTACTTTAGTCCACAAATGTTGTTGTTGTTGTTGTAGTGTAACAATGAGTACACCAAGGTAAATAACTTGTCAAATGACTTAAAAATACATGTTTACGTGCACCCATAACTAAAACTGACCTGGAAGTGTTGATGTCCTGTTTTATAAACGATTAAAAGATATGTAAGGATTTTAAAAACGCAGTCCTTCTTCTAGTTCACTATCGTTACCGCTGGGACGGTAAGAAAGTAACAGAATGAACTACGCCTCAAAGCGTCATTAAAAATAATAACAACTCGCTGTCCGCTGTCCGCCATACCGCCGCTCTAATTCAAAACCTGCAGGCGTGCTGTGATTGGTCAGCTCTGTTTGACGTAAAGACGCGTAGTAACGCTCGACTACCAACAGAGGGCAGTGTTTCATAGAGTTACGCGGGTGCCAAACTACACCGTGTGTGTGTGTGGATATGAACAATAAAGCCTGTTTCTATAAACAATGAAGTACACTGCCACACCAAAATGTTCCTTTGTATACTATTATGTGTTATTTTCTACGTGAATTATTACTTAAATAAAACAATAATAATAATAATAGTAGAAAATAAGTGTTTCTTTACATACATTTTTCTTTACACACATAGCTTTACAAAAAAAAATATATATATATCTATGTATTATATTTATATACAATATAACACTAAAGAAAATATATAAATGCATATACGTGTAAATACTTTCAATATGTACTGTGTGTTTTAATATAATAAATAAATACAGTATAAACATTATGTAAAGAAAAACTTATTTCGCATGCGAGTAATTGTGATTAATGTATATTTTAAACTAAAGACACCATATGCATGCACACACATACTGTCTTTTGTTTATGCTAATGTAATTTATTACAGACGATTACTCTATGAATAATGAATAATATAGCCATATGGTTCAATAAAATATATTTTATAATTTGTATTCATTGTATTTAATATACGAGCATAAATATATTTATTTTTTATGTATAGTGTGTGTGTATATAAACACAGTGTGTATTATATTTATTAAACTGTACATCTTTTTTGTTTTGTTTTTTTTGCTTATATCATTACTTTAAAAACATTTTTATTAAATTTACAGTTGACTTCAATTGTACCTTCTCTGCTAATTTTAATTTTAGCATCTCAAATTATTTTACAATCCTCAAAATGACATGTCCTACAGAATATCATAAACGTATAAGGTACAGTATAATTAACAGGTTTTATAATTACTTTTCCATCAACATTATTACACTTCTACCATGCGGGTTGACATTATTATTGTGTGTGTAATTATCAGAAGAGACATTTTCTTTATTTTCAGCCTTTATTAAAAATACAAAATTACAAAAGCAGCACCCAAACATCTCCTATTTAACCTAAGGTCTTATTATTTGTTGGCAGAGCGTCTGTCGTGCTTCCTGATGATGTCGATGAGGTTGCTCTTGGATACGGAGACGTCCCGCGCTCGGCTGCTCCTCTGTCTGGCTCTCCTCTGCTGTTCGTGCAGATGTGGAGAGTTCAGGAGCTGTGGAGGCAGGATGGAGCCTGTGGGTTTCACTCTGTTCACAATCTCCAGAAACAGACGCTTGTTGTTGTTGTTCATAAAAGTGATGGCGGTGCCCCTGTGGCCCAGTCGACCCGCTCGACCAATCTAAACCATTCAAAAACAGCGTATCATTAAAGAAATCAGAAGAGTAAGTGTATTTATGAAGCACAACATACAGTACCTGATGAACATATTCATCCATGTTAGCTGGCATGTCAAAGTTCACTACCAGCTTCACATTGACCAGGTCCAGTCCTCGACCAAGAATCCCAGTGCTGACCACCACTTCATACTGCCCCTCGAGAAGACCCTAAAAAAAAACTACAATATTAATCCACACTCATGAAATGTATTTTTATTCATTAATGACTGAATTAATTAACACATTTCTTTATTTAGTATAAATTCATAATTCTCATGTCTTATTTATAATGGACAGCAATTTAAAAATATTAAATATTATATATATATATATATATATACATATATATATATATAAAATACGACAAAATAAAATAAAATAAAATATAATATAAAACAATATATTATATATTTTTTAAATATTTTTTTTCATTACCTTTACAATTTTGTTGCGTTCCCACTGAAGTTTGTCAGAGTGAATAGCAACTGTGTTTAATCCCATGACCTTCTGCACAGCTTCACACAGCAAATCAGCCCCAAGTTTACAGTCCACAAACACAACTACTGGAGGCTGGTAGAGCTTTCTGTCCTGTGAGCACACACACACACACACACACACATTACAATACAGATCACATTTGAATGAAAACAAACCCACAAATATGTCCCATTCATTTTGTTTTCTTTTTCATTATCAGAAAGGGAAAAAAAAAAAAAAAAAAAAAAAGAATTCTTACAATTCTGATGTTTAAACAAAAAAAAATTATTGAGCAATAATTTGACCAATAATATCTTTTCCTGTTTTTGATGGACGATAAATATGATTCTAATATTAATTAAAATATATATTTATGTACTTATTCGTTTCATATTTATGAATTTTTGATGAACAATTATTTAAATATAATATAAACGGTTTAGAATTCTATATTTCTGAATTCATATTCATCAACTGTGTTAATACATATTTTTATAAACACTTCATGTAATAATATAATTAACGTTTATCATTTTCTTTCTTTTCATATTTCTAAATTCTAACGTGTCAGATTTTATTTCATATTAATGGAAAGTTATTCTACAGTATATTAAATCTCATATGTATTAGTTATCTAATATTTCTGGGTTCTAGACAATTATTCTAAAATCTTAAATACACATTATAACATTATTATACATTAAAATATGAATATAGAATATTTTTATTGTTTGTTTTAATTGACATTTTCTTGGGGGCAGTCATTTTATTTCCACTGCCTGTTATTTATAAATGCTGTATTTCCTGCTCTCTGTCTCTGGTACGAGCCGTTGCTAGTTTTCCTGGAGCGAAGCCATTTAAGGACCCACCCATTTCCTCTGGAGAGGAGGGCACAGATTGCCCTATAGACTTCCACTCTGACTGCATTTCTGTCAACAAGTCAGTCCAGATAATCCTGAATGCTTTTTAAATCAACTTCCTGTTTTCTAGGGCTGGGCGATATATATCGGACGATATTTTATGCGCATCTCGTCAGTAAAGCCGCTTCTTTGATTAGCGGGAAAACTCCGTCAGCTGTTTTTAAAAGGAACGCCAGTTTATACACAGAGCCGTAGATCACCGAGAAGCCGCGCGTTGAATCACCCGCGAAACTAAAAAATGCAATACCACTGTATTTCTACATTATACTCACATTTAATATCTCAAAAAGCTTCTTCTTCTTTGACGGCTCCTCCACCCAGAGGACTATCTGACGGACACTGGCGCAGGGCTGGTTCTTCTGACCGATGGTGATGGTCACAGGGTCACGGGTGAGACGGGCCGCTAGCTGCTCTGTTCCTGTGGGAATAGTGGCTGACGTCAACAGCGTCTGATGCTCTTCTGCGACCTGCTCCAAAACCTCAAGAACCTGCTGCTGGAATCCCATCTTCAGCATGGTGTCCGCCTGTGGAGCGATATGAATCAGAACACTAAAATAGCTATAAATAACAAATAAAAGAAGGATAAATACATGTAATAATAAACAACAAGTAAAACAAAACATAAACAACAAGTAAATAAAATAGAATACATGAATAGAACAATGAATGAAGTAAATTAATAAAACAATACATAAACACAATACATAGATAAAATATAATAAAACAAAAGAATGATAAACAAATAAACGTATTAATAAATATGTACATACAATTAAAACAATAAGTAAAACAAAAATCTAAATAATAAACAAAAATAAATAATATTAATATAATAATTAAATAATAAAATATAATATAAATAATAAATACATCAATAAAACAATGAATGAAAAATAATAGAACTTAAATAAATGCTGTATAAAACATAAATAAATAACACCATAAATGAATAAAATAATACATAAACACATACATATAATAAATAAAAGATAAGAAAATGATAAACAAATACATGTATTTATAAATAATACGCAATTAGTAAAACATGTACCAAAACTAAATAAAAACAAACAAATAAATACATATAATACTATATAAATATACATAATATTTTTTTAATTTACTATAAAAAATACAATAAATACTATATAAAACAAATAACACAGTAAATAAAACGAAAAATTTAAATGAATACATACATAAAATAAATAAATAAAAATGTAAATAAATAAAAGTAAATAAATAAATAAATGAACAATACATAAAAAATAAAATAAATAAATAAACAGTAAAACAAAAATGAATAAATACAGCAATACATAAATGCAATAAATAAATTAAAGAACAAACCACGATAAATGAATAAAACACCCTACATAAATGAAAAACAAACAATGGATAATACCTCATCAACCACAACAGTCCTGACGTTGTCCAGTCGTACAGCTTTCTGTTTCAGGATCTCCAGAAGGCGTCCGGGTGTAGCTATCACGATCTGGACAGCGGAAGCACACACAAATAAGAGGATGCTTTCTAATAAAGCTCTTTACTAACAAACATCACTAACCAACAGGTACCTGGATGCTCTGCTTGAGTCGATGCAGCTGAGGGGGTAACGGCATGCCCCCCACCAGCAGAGCGGTTCTCATGTTGGGCAGACCCATCACCAGCTCCTTGGTCTGTTTCTCTATCTGAAGGGCCAGCTCTCTGGTGGGGGTCAGGATGAGACACGGGGGGCAAGACGCAGAAGCAGCTCGGCTCTGGAGAATCAGAACAAACCAATAATAAATAAAGAAACGAATATTGTCATATGAACGTGTATGCGTTTCTTGATTTAAAATTCATTATTGCCATGTACCCGAGAAATTCAGTACATGGACCAGCCCAGTATGTCTACCTGGAGAGCATGCATGACCACAGGAAGAAGGAAGGCGACCGTCTTTCCAGAGCCTGTATCTGCAGAAGCGATCACATCTCTGCCTCTCAGAGCGACAGGCAGCATCTGCATCTGGACAGGAGTGGGAGCCTCATAGCCAGCCTTCTTCAAGTTGAGCCTGAGCGCTGTGGGAAAGTTACAGTGCTCAAACTCTATAATGGGTCTACAGACCTCACTGCCAGCGGTCACTATGGCAAGCTCGGATTTAACCCTCTCGACCTGCTCCTCTGTCAGTTCAGATATGAAAACGTCCTCCTTGTAAGAGTAACTCTGCCCAGCGTCTGCTGCACTGGAGCTCTCTGAAGCCTCCTGGAGATCTTTAGAAAACACCTTCTCACCAAAATCCAAGCACGTTTTGGCCAGATGACTGGCTTTACACTCCAGACTACACACATCGTTGTCTGTTTTATCGCAGATGTATTCTCCGTATCGGCCGCACATCACACACACAGGTTCTCCAGGCTCTGGCCATCTCTGGTTCTTCTTGAAGGACTTCACCGGTTCCTCCTCTTCTTCCGCGTCTTCGGTCTCTATCTGATTGGGTTCCTCCTCTTTGCATATATTTACAGCCTCCTCTGGAGAGCAGGTGTCAGGTGGAGATGGAGAAACCGCGTCTTCGGGTGTCGCTTTGCTTCTCTTGGGGTTCTGCTGCTGCTGTTGATGGGACTCTGGGGCTCTCTTGAGCTTCAGCGATCTCGGCATAAACATGTTCTGCCTACATTTACCACGCTGATATTAATTGACAAAAAACAAACAAACGGAAAAAAAGAAAGACGTTGGTTATACACCTTGCGGAAACGCAGATATTTCAGAGAAGATGCTCGCACGGAATCGTCTCCGAACGGTCGCGTTCTTGTGACGTCACATACACGTTCCAGTAAAGCTGGGGGTTGTAGTTTTTGAGGGATTTGTAACTATTTATCAGTAACGTTAACTAAATGGCGTGACGTTTCCATTCGTTAGCATTAAGTTTATCATATCAGTTCATAATATATGATAAGGATTTCATATATGCTTTTCAAAGGATACATTTATGTCTATCTTAATGTAATGGCAAGGACTAAGGGTGTGTAAGATTAGTTTCCTTTATTGAGACAAACCTGAATTTTAGATTTATGACATTGACTTGGGCAAAGTGTGCAATTTGTGTGTATTAATGACACCTTCGGCACTAATATGTACTATTGTACATATTATATCTGCTTAGAATAAATGACAAGGATGTTTTAATCATAGCGAACTATACTATTATTATTAGGCTATTATTAATATGACTGTTGTTGTTAATAATGTATAATTAAAAAATATATATATATATTCAGAATTTTTTAAAAAGCATATATTTATGTACATGTACACAAAATTAAAGGTCACTGAGATAACTTTTTTATCTATTATTGAGAAAAGAACTTTGTGAAATGTACCTATTGAACTTATTTTATAATAAATCAATAAAAGATAACAGAATGAAAAAATTAAAATAAATGCATTAATAAATACAATTAAATTACAATTAAAACAATAAGTAAAACTAAATAATAAACAACAAATAAATAAAGTATAGTAAATACATAAATATAAAACAATGGATAAATGTAAAATAATAACGTCAATGTTAACAGATAATGTATAAAACAAATAAATAACACAGTAAATACATTTAAAAAACATATTAAATATAGAAAATAAAACACACACAATAAATAAAGAAATAAAAAATATATAATAAATACAGTACATCTGGGAAATTAATGGCCAATCATTTTATCATAGATAGATAGATAGATAGATAGATAGATAGATAGATAGATAGATAGATAGATAGATAGATAGATAGATAGATAGATTCTCCATTATAAAATGATTTAAATCAATCTTATAAAATGTCACCAGACACAGTCCCACAGCACAGTCCCAATTTCTGCCAGTTTGGGTTTGTTGGCGTGTTGGGCGGAGCGCGCATGCGCAGAGGGCTCACTCTTCCACACCGCTGCAGAGAGACTGCAGGACACTGGATGAATAGAGGCACAATAACTGTAAATATCCAGATGGGAATATGTGGCCAGAGCAAGGCGACGTCCTGAAGAAGAAGACAAAGCCCTTTTAGACAGCGACACCTCCACCGCCTCTCATAACTCAGGACTTGAAGGACCGAGAAGGAGAAAAACAGCCGAATTCAAATGGGGTACCAGAATGGATGACGCTCTATGGGCAGAACCCCACTTTCATGACCGAAATAGATGTGAAAATCAGCCCCACCGAGTGTTTGGACAGCGACCCGACACACGTGTGACACAAAATCCGATCCGTGCATGAGAGAAAATAACCAAAAGTCGGATTTGATGCGCTGAATTCCTTCGGAGAGATGTCATCGCTGTGAGTGCTGGATGTGACCCTGCAGCAGTGAACATGGGAGATCTGAGCCAATCCAGAGACCCGAAAAAGACCCTCGGTGTTCCTGCCATCAAGTCTTTTGATCACTATGATTTTAATAAAGCTAAAATCAGAGCCAGCCTCACATGGCTGGTGGCCAAAGCCTTTGGTACAGGTAGGTGGCGCGTTTCTCTTTCTCCACCATCATCTTTGTCTCCAGATTTGATTTCCAATGTGTTGCACTGAATGCATTTGGGATCAATTCTAAACCGGGACACATGTAAATGTGGAAATGTCGTTTTTAATGCGAATGCATTTTATAATATACTGTTCGGGGTGTTAATGAATGCATTAGAGAAGTATTCGATTGTGTGTCAAATTATGTTACACAATGTTAATATTCAACAATATATGCAACTTCATAAACATTTATATGTTAAGTGACTGTTAACTGTGTCCACCACTAAATGCTGGAATGTAAAATGTTATCCCACTCTAACAAAACGAGTACTACGTGGTTTGTAGATATGTACATTGTAGTACCTGGTTAATGTATATGCTGGTTATTCAGAGTTACTGTGTTAGCATGCCCTGATGGTTAGCCATACATAAAGGATAGACTAAAATATATATTTTATAAAGGATAGACTAAAATATATATATATTTTTTTGCTAAAATAGACCCTTGTAAAAAAAGATCACTTAAGCAAATTTAGGAAAAAAAGTACTTAATACAGAAATAACTGTTTATTTTAGGGTCTACGCTGTAAAAAAGGGCTTTGATTTTAACAGTAAAAAACTGTACAAATGCAACGGTAAATTCCTGTAAAATTTACAGAGGAAAACCGTAAACTGACATTCCCAGAATTCCCTGCATTGCATTTCAAATTTAGCTTGAATTTGATGTTTTTTTATTATCAGTGATGTTTATTAGGTCGTGTGTCACGTGCATATTTCAGTTTAATGAGTCTCACCGTGATGGCGTTTAGTGTTTGTATGAAGGATACTGAGCACCTTCTATATATCTACATATTCATATTGAAAAGATGGGTTTTGGTTCATCATGTGACTTTCACATCATCTCCAGCATTTGGTGCTTATCAGTGTACAAAACAGATTTCAGTACTTTAATAGCTTGGTATATAACATTGTATCAGTTAATATAATTACGGTATTTAACTGTAATTAACTTAAAACCGTAAAACCTAAAATGTTGTTACCGTATTTTTTTTTACATCACATTCCAGCAACCACCGTTGCCAGTTTTAACTATTAATCTTACAGATTTTTTTTACAGTGCAGGCTCTTAACTAGTTGCTTGTTAGCATGCATAAATACATCAAATGTGCTTTAGTATGTTAGTCAGCACATCACAATTAAAGCATGACAAAGGATCATTAAAACATAATGATTTAACAAGTAGAACTTTTCATTTACATTGTTACAAAGTGATTAAGTGTACTTAAGTGTGTTTTTAATTTGAAAGGGCACTTAAGTGGCCTTTGATTTCAGTAATATTACATGTTTAAGTCCAGTTTATATATATATATATATATATATATATATATATATACTTCTATACTTTGAAGCCCACTTTTTTTTTGTCACAAGGAACTGACTTAGTAACAATAACCGAAGTGTAATATATAAGTCCAACCGTGGTGAACAATGTGAATCATCTCCTAATTTCATCTTCACAGCTCATATTGTGTCCTCAATCTGACCTCATGGTCATAAATCTAGTTACATATTCATATTCAACTGTATCGTAATTGTCGCTTGACATCTGGATTTATTCGCCAGCTAGCGTTGAGCTGTATGTTCAGTTTAACAGCTCAGACCCATTGTGATTGGCTAACTGATGACCACTGGCCATCTGGTCTCCTTTAGGTCCTCTCGTCTCATTAAAATGGGCAGTCAGGTCTTCAGGCCCATGCACAACACAAATGACAAGTCTTGCTGTCAGAGCGGTTGTTGTTTAGCATCTTTGATTTAAAGTGACCTTAAATCCGACGAACAAGACCCTGAACTGTGGCTGAGGATATGGTAATGTTCAGAGAGCTGATTGGCCGGCCTTAAGGGAGTTATTGACCCATTTGTTGACTTGAGATGTAACCTTAGGACAGATTGACAGGACAACTGATAAAAGCCTACATTTCTCCACAAATGCGAAGGATGATTAAATCAACACATTTGAGCAGTAGGGTCAGCAGGCTTTAAAAAATATGCAAGTATGATGCCAACAGACTAGTTCAAATAAAATACAAGTGGCTGTTTGAATGAAAAGAGAGTAGTCAGCTTAAAGTCCATAAAAGCCTTTCCATTGATCTGTTTTGGTCAGTTGGGAAAGATGGAGATAATGAATTGGTCAATCTATTTTCGGTTCATCTCTTTAAAGCATTCAGCACACTGAAAACGGACCGAGGATTTATGACTTATTTATTGTGTAGTGTAAATGCATGAAATAAACTTCAAAGTGGGGAAAGATGTACTGCCGGCTCTCATTCAAAGGTCACCGAGCACACAATATAAAAGGTGAAGGTAAAAGGAGATTATTAAAATGAGTTACTGAGTAGTTCGAGTTAAAAGGTTAGTGTAATATGTTTTGTAGTTAAAAAAATAAAAAAATAATAAATAAATACTGATAAAGCTTTATAGACAAAAATTCCAATTATTTGCTATTTATGCATGCATTTTAATTATATTGTAATTGCTATTTATTTTTTATTATTTAACAAAAGAAACATTTAGGTGACGCATGGTTATTGATGTTGAACTGAATAAACATTTAAATTCAAACATGTAAAATATTGTCTTTATATTGTTTCCACATAAATTTAAAGATTCAATGTGAAAATATGTAGAAATCTGTGTTTTTTTATCATAAACATGACGGTGTGTAGGTAGGCAAACGGCAAAGCCAATAAAATTGAACATGAACTTTAATAGCCATCTATCTGTAAACTTTGAAACAGGAACTTCAATTTTAATAACAAAAATTGATTAAACCAAGGGGGTCTGACAAGTCGCTAAATATAGAGACAAAGTCGCTAAATTGGCAACACTGATCTGTAGTGACAACAGACCACAAATGATGATAGCCACGGCCGGGCTGATGGGAATTGTAGTTCCTGCTACCTCCAGTTCGCTCCATTCGCCTGAGCAAACTTTCTTCAGAAGACCTGTCGTTTTATCGAGTCATGCGACCACGGTATTATAGAAACAATTTGATATTGCGGTAAATTTGATATTTACAATACCGTTACATCCCTATTGTATATCCTAATTTACAATAAGCTTGTTGTTTGAATTTTTTTACATGAATATTGTTACACTGAATGACAATGTAACATTAAATTTAACCAAATGTCGACGGTTTATTGTCTAAAAACCTATTTGAAACCTTTAAAGTAGACACTAATGTGCTTGCTATGGACATAAAATCACTTTGGTGAATTTCTTGTGATAATCCTGATATCTTCGTCCCATGTGTATTGAATTTATGTACTTAAAACAGTCTGAATCATGTAGTGTTTTCAATTACACATTCGTGTGTGTGTGTGTGTGTGTGTTTGTGTATATATAGTAAAATACAGTTAATTACAACATATAAACAGTAAAATGCAATATATATTTAAAATATAATTACATCAAAAATACCACACAAAAAAAGCAAATGAATCGTTTAATCTTACTCCCTTTGAACCACTTCACAGACGAAATCCACTGAAATGCACATTATCAACTGATTTGCAGAAATTAATTGCAGCGTGTGTCAACAACATTGGAATCGCTTCATTTTCTATCGCTGACAAAAACATAGTGAATCATCATCATGGTATTGAACATATTGTGAGGCTGTAAAGCACCTGTGCAGTTCCTCTCTTTCCATCTGTCTTCGATGAGGCTCGTGAGGAGCTACTGGATACATAAGTACGGCGGGGGAATCGATCGGCCTCCCTATTGTTGCCATGGCAACCGCTGCCCGGCACTCATATTTTTGACTTCCACCATCAACGCCTTGTGGCTCTGAAAGCATCTCTTGTTTAATCATATAGAGCCATTTTAAAAGCTTTCGTTTTTGTGTATTGTCGACATCTCTGGTACAGAATAGTCCAAATACTGTACCACAATCAGGTTTAACACGGAAAATTGAAAGCATGTGCAGGATACAAATGTTCTCCCAAACTCTCACTCGTCTCCATAAATAGCTAAACATCTCGTTCTCCATGGATACGGTGACCTCATTCGGATCCGTGAACCCATTTATTCTGTCAGCGCGTGAACTCGTGTTAATGATATTTTTGATTTTGTAGCTGTTTGGTAGACACCGTCTCACTTCCTGTAAGGGCTTCCTACTTTCCTTCATCTTCTCGGGTGAGAGTGAATTGCACTTGCACAGAGGATCGGAAAACACCGAGCTTTAGCTATATTTAGCCGTCCTGAAGATGAAGAGTACTTTGATTTTCGAAATTCAGAAGAAAAAAATATCCCGCCAGCTCAGCTGTCTGCAGTGATATAGCAGAGTAAAGGTGTCTTGATACGAAAGTAATCAGTCCCACCAGGATTTCCCAACATTTTTGTGTCATCTTTGTGGCGTCAAATCTTGTGGCAGTAATTTATAGAATTTTGGGCAGAAATTAGTAATAAGCGAACCACAAAAACTAACAAAAACAAACAAAAAGCGTCTCCAAATTCAGAATTTCTAAACATAATAATAAAAAAAACAAAAAAACAAGATGTAGTTACTTTGTTATTCAATTTAGTTTTGGCTATTAAAAATAAGTACAAAAGAAGCTAAACCAGTGAGAATTGAGTGTCTCATTTTCTCATTCGCGCGTGTTTGGTTTTTAAACGTTAGCAGTACTGTGGTTAAATTGCGAATAAAGCAACATTGCAAAAAGAAACTTGCATTTTAGAACTGTAAAAATTCTATATTTATATTTCAGTACCAACGTTAATAAGCCGATAATTATTTCTATGTTTAGGCCAATGACCGATAAATAGTCGAAATTGCAATTGTATACTATTTTATCTACATAAAAACAACTGAAGAAAGCCCAGTCTCTTTAAATATTACAAAATGTAAATTTTTTTGTTTTATTTTCTCTCTTTCTCTCTATTTTTTAACACAAACCTGTCAACTTTTGCAGTTAATGACACGTTATGCAAATAATTGCAGACATTTTTAGCATTTTGTAGATTTGAAAGGAAATTTAAATAAAATGTAAATATATTTATATATATATATATATATATGATATAATATACAATAATGATTAATATGTTGAATCTTATGTTTAAACTTTTATGCTATTAAGTATAATAAATAGTATAATAGTATAAAATAGTATAATACATTTTATACTATTTCATCTAAATAAAATGCTACAAAATGTGAATTTCTCATTCCTGCCCACAAACATGGCAATGCATTTTTGCACTTTTTGCAATTGTAAAAAAAAAGTAATTGAGTTTGCACTGGAGTGACTGATTAATGTGATAAATATTGTGTATTTAGATTTAAATACCAACTGTGATAATCCGTAAACAAACAACAAATAAATAGCCGATATCATGATAAAAAACACCCTACTAAAGACTAAAATCTTTTTAAGTGCTGACGTGAATTAAGGAATGTATTGTACAGTATGAAGTTGGTTATTCGTTACAAAACGTTGCTTGTGGTTGTGTGATCTTGCAGACAGTGTTCCCGAGGACCTGAGCGAGCCCTTCTACAAGGACCAGTATGAGCAGGAGCACCTGAAGCCTCCGGTGGTGGGCCTGCTGCTGTCAGCGGAGCTGTACTGTCGAGCAGGAAGTCTGATCCTGAAGAGCGACTCCGTTAAACCTCTGCTGGGTCATGACGCCGTCATCCAGGCTCTGGCTCAGAAGGGCCTGTACGTCACCGACCAGGAGAGACTTGTGACCGAGAGAGACCTGCAGAAGAAACCCATTCAGATGGTGAGAGAACCTGTTTCAGTGATCTTGACAGAGGTGCATCTTGGATATTACGCTTAAATGGCAAAAACATAAACGGATCCAGTTCAACTGATATTGACAAACTTATCCATTATTAATTGATAAATGACAAATATTGCAATTAAATATATGTAATAATTTATTGTGCAATATTGTGTGCGTCTGTGTGTGTTAAAATTTTAAAAGGTTAAAATTCTCAGAAATCATTTTCTTTTATTATTTTCTTATATATATATATATATATATATATATTAAAATTGTTTTAAACTTATTAAGTTTTTATTTTTATTTTCAGTATATTCAGTATTTTCCGTATAATGTTTTTTGTAATATTTATTGTATTTATTGATATTCTAAATGATCCTTATTCTAAAGCATTACCAATACAAGAAATATGCATGAAGAATTATATTTATCAATTCAATATTAGCAATTATCCAATATCCTGCAGTTAAATCCTTCACTCTTGGGAATACATCACACTACAGAAGAAAAATGTGTTGTTTTGTGTAATTTTTACACTGAAAGCAGGATTGGATAGACCTCTTATGATTCCCTTTATCTCATCAGTGTGTTCACATTGTTTAATTGAAGATGTATTTCAGGCTCACAGCTTCTGCTTTAGTGATAGAAAGTGTTCTGTTGTTGTGTGAGCGACTTCCTGTTGATATTTAATTACCGCGCCGCTGTTTGCTGTGCCTCTGGCTCCTTCATCCTCAACCGAACACATATCATCACAAACAATCTCTGTGCTGTGGTAATAACCGTTTTGCCTAGTGCCAATAATGATACTAGCAACTCCATTCTGTGCTTCCCATGACAAATTGATTGTTTTAATTATATTAAATGATCACGTCACACTGCTGGTAGTTATTTCTCTACAAGTCACAAAGCTATTGTATCGCTTAGACCCGGACCTTTACGGCTTGATCTCTACGAACCATTTCAGCACCTCAAACTCAGAGCCCACAAATCCTCATTAGAGGCAGAAAGCCGTCCATCTGTCTGCTCTGCTACAGTAAGCCGCCCGACTACAAGATCTGTCAGTCTTCCCATGCTCCACTTTAACCTGTTTAGCCTGGCGCTCCGGGGAGCAAGTTTTTCGGCTTTGTGGCTTTATCCGGTTTGAGAAAATACTGCAGTCATTCATTATAAATTGACTGTAGAAAGGTTTTACTAGTGTTGTCACGGTACCAAAATTTTAGTATCTCGGTACCAAAGCAAAACACAAAAACACTTTAATATAAGAGGACTTTTATTTAATCAAGCAGCGCAAACTATATTTCATAGACTAGAACTGCTTTTCTGATGGACCGATTTTAAAGATACAAACATTAACCATACATTTGTTCTCTAACACACATATTT
>JAUYWG010000060.1:8121921-8142542 GCA_034779775.1 Enteromius afrohamiltoni | reverse complement strand
ATATATATATATATATATATATATATATATATATATATATATAACAAACCATATGAACCACATGAATACATTTTAGGTTAATGTTTCAGTAATCTAACAACACATTTGCATATGGTTTTCTGAAATTAATAGTCATGTGACAATCAGGTAAATAAATAAAATAATTTTTTTTGTCAGCTAAACACTTTCTAAACACTTTATTTTTAAATGATTCATTTCTTTATTATCTTACCGTAAACTTTCTGCTGTTCCCTTACAATCCACTGTTTATAATATAATATATAATACTATTTAAAAAATTTGAGAAACCCTATAATATAATATTTAAAAACAAATTGTCAGCTAAACACTTTACAACTAAACTATTTCAGTATTCTTTGATTTCAATTTAATATTTTAGTCATTTAATATTTGCATATTTTTCTATTAATGTTAGTTAATGGTCACATGAAATGCAGGAGATTTAATTTAATCTTCTTTTGCTAAATGTTTTATTTTTTTATTTGTTTTCATTTTTAAATGATTTATTATCTTTTCATAAGCTCTCTGCCCAGTTTGAGAAACCCTCAGATAATATAAAATCATATAATACACTTGCAAGTATTGAAAAGATTGGCTGTGATATAAACATGTAGAAGCTAAAAAACTCCTCTGTGATTTACTTATTTTCAAGGTGAATGAATACTTGAAAGAAATCATAATGCAGGAGCAAAGGAGGATGGAGGCAGAGAACGCAGAGCCTGTCGAGAATCCAAAGGTAAGTGTGCACTTCCTGTTCTTGCTCTAAGGCAGCGATGATTCAGATGCCATTTTCTTCCGTAGGAGGAAAATACAGAAAAGTGTCAGAGATAAAGATGGATTTTCAAAAGATTTTTGTCATAATGAGCCCTTGCACAGCTCTGAAATCTGATTAAAACAACATTCAGCCCCCCATATGCCAGTAAAATTTCTATTCTTTATGCCATAAGACTCAAATACTTGTTTAGATTATTCTAAAAGCATGTAAAGATTTGGTGTTGTCATTAATATACAACAATAACAGCTGTATTAGCAGTATTAAAAAATCTATATTTTCAGTGTTTTAGCTGATATATCTTGTTCAATGCTTAAAGTAAAATGTAGTAAAAATAAATAACCTGTCCTCCTAGATGTTATTTGCTACATTGACATGCATAAATAATATTAATAATATTTGTTTGATATGAATTTATAATTAGGGATTAAACGATTATCTGCCTGGCCGATTATTGGCACCGATATTAAGCATTTTATCAGTACTGTCATTTTCAAAACCAATTTTCAGATAAAATAATTTAAACAATATTTTTGTCTAGTTTTTGTTTTTAGACCCGAATTATAATGGTTATCGGTTTACGCAATCTGTAATAATCGTATCGCCATCTGCAACGACCCCTATAGAATAGAATATCACAGAACAGAATAGAAATCTTTACATTTTTTGTTAGTTCATTGCTTGTGGCCTAAAAGATGTATTTTAAGGTAACCTAAGATTTTAAGTTCAAATAAAATGTTTAATCTTTTTAAGTGTTGTTTTGGGATTATTATTTTAAATTGATTTATTTTCATTTTTCATTTGTATGGTTTAATTTAATAATATTAACATGAGTAATTATTATTAACAATATTTAATATTAGCTTATTACATGTTTATGGACCACTTTGTATTTATATGGACCAATATAACAAGAAAAAAAAAATGTATAACAAAACCATATCATTTTTGAGTGATGTAATCAATCAGTTGAATCAGTGTTTTGAACTGATTCGCCAAAATGGACCATTTAAAAAAAACTGATTTGTGCAAATGAATCAAATGTGCAACTGTTAAAATATTTAAGATGTTAAATATATATTTGTAAACATATCTAGGTTTAAAAACCCCTAGATTTGTTATTCTGTTCAGATGTACACGTTTGCTGAGTTGAGCTGAGTTCACAGGACGTGACGAATATCATCAGCCTTGTTGTGGTGATTTATAACATGCTGCTGTTGAGGGTATTTCTGACTTTGCTGAATCGTAGTCTTGCAGCAGTATCCTGATGTGGACTTTCTGCCAGGATGATGTAAGAGCAAAATGTTTGCTGATTCATGTTTTAATGCTTCACATTCCCTCTTCCTGTCCCAGCGTGACGAGCGCATTTGGCAAACATGACAGATGACGTCAGTTTCACCTTGTTTTACCTTCTCTTGAAGGGAAAATAGTGCGGTATGCTTACAGTAATGTACACTGCATCCTTGTTTAAACCGCTAGAGACCGCAAGCCTGTGCCAACTTCGCAGCGCTACTTCTTCCCATCGTTAATGTGATAATGTGAGGGTGTGTAAGCAGTGTGCGGGGCGTCTGTTGGCGTTGCCCCACCCTGTCGCGAGGTCGTGGCTGGGCTGGGTGTCTGACGTTAACGAGAGCAGTCAGTTCTCAGAGGCACTGCGGACTGCTGGCGGTGTTTGAGAGATGCTGCGGATACACGAGGAATGTCAGCCGCTTACACAACACTATAAACATCCTGAAACAGCATGACATGAGGAGCCCAGACTGACACACAAACACACCCGATGAATGCAGATATGACTACTGTGTGTGAATTATACACAATATATATAAAAGTTCAAACTAAACGTATATGCATGTGTATTATTATTAGTAGTAGAAGTAGTATAATAATTTATATCAATTGTATGGAGGTATATACATTATATTGTTATATACATGTAAATGTATATACATATAATATTGAATTGTTAGTTATAGAATATCATAGAATTATATATATATATATATATATAATAGAATTGTTTATTAATTATTGTTATCTTTTTTTAATTCTAGAAAAAGTATTTTAGGGTTAGTAAATATAATTAAATATATAATATAGGTTAATACAACAGTAGTTGTTTATTTTATTTTTTTGTTTATTTAGTTTATTTATTTATTTGTTTATAATCTTTTTGGGGGGGAGGTATATATATATATATTTATATATATAATTTATTAATTATATTATTCATTTATATTATAAAAAAATATATATAACAGTATTATTATGTGTTTGTGTGTTATTTTAAGAGTAATTGATATATTTTTAGATGGTACTGTATATAAAAATAAATAATTATAACAATAAACAATATATAACAATAAACTTTATATATATTCATATAGTTATATATTTTTTAATTATATAAATTAATTTATATAACTAATTTATATTTATATTTATAATATTTTTCCCATTTTTAAAACATTACAGAATATCTGTTTCATGCATAAATCATAATTTACAAATATTATATATATATATATATATATATAATTAATATAGTATTATAACTGTAATCTTGTTAAATTAATTATTTTTATATTAAACCGCATGTACATGACTGTATAAAAATCCCTAAAACATTTCTATAGGTATATAACAATAAATTATAATATTTTATCAATATAGAAATAATTTTTCACAGTTTCATTTTACAAGCTCACAGTTGTTTCTAGACTTAATCTGCTGGCAAAGGATTAATCCTGTAACTTTGCAGACTTCTTAGGGCATTCTGGGTAAAAATGGGTTTAATGTCTCTTAGATCAGAGAGCATCAGTTTTTCTCTTCTTCAGTTTGGACCCCTGCAGTTATTTTGGCGTGCTTTTGATGCTAGTCCTCTTTTATTACAGACACTTAAGCCTTAAAAAGTTGAGAGAAGCTTAGAACCGTATAAAGCTAAGAACATGGCCAGAACCAGCTGTTGATCAATAGAGGTTTTCAAATGTATTTGTATATTTATTTATTCGTTTGTTTTGTCTGTTTGTTTGTTTAAAAGTACTAAACTTTAAGGCCTGCGGCCTGTTTCATCAAACAAGTTTACCAAAGAAGGCAGGTTAATACAGATATAGTCTGACTTATTGTCAGTTGATTTGGTTCAAAATAAGACAGACTAACTAAAATAAGCCTGGTTTATTTGCTAAGCCGGTTTTATGGAACAGGCCCCCTGGAGCAAGTTTACCAAATAGGCTGGACATGTTTAAGTTAGGTTTCACAGACAAGGCTTAGACTAAACCAGGATTAGAACATAGTTCAAGTAAAACATTTAAGTGATGTTTATAAATGTGCCTTAATTTACCAAATAAGCCTAAATCGGTGTGGTTCAAAATAAGCCAGATTAACTGAAATAAGCCTGGCTTGTTTGTAAACTTGTTCAAGCCTAGGGGCCGTTTCATCAAACAAATTTACTAAACAAACCTTGTTTCAGTTGCTTATTTTGAACCAAATCAATTGACAATAAGTCAGACTAAATGAAAAATAAGCCAATTTATTTGGTAAACTTATTTTATGAAGCAGGTTGCTCTTGAGGCAAAACAAAGACATTGATTTGTTTAAAGATCAATCAGTGCAAATTTTCACTTACATTTTAGACTGGGACTAGGCGTAAATCTGTGAAACCGGGGGTTAGTTTTCTCGTAATCTGGTTTATAGTAAAGATTTAAACACGTAACAGCTGAATTGCGCTGAATAATCTCTGCTCGCTGACGTAACTGCTCTTTCCTTCTCTCTCTCATTCATTCTTCGACCGGCTGAAGTCTCCAACCAAGTGGTATATGAAGCTGGTTCCTGTAAGTGTGATTGAGAAACGCCTTCTTTCATCCTGGCTTCATCTTCCATCATGTTTCTGTTGCCATGACGACGCTTTCACATCGTCCTCAGCTTCATTAACTGTTGACAGAGAAATATTTATTTTAGTCTGAGTGAAAATCATCCGTTAACGTTCCCATTGCATGTCTTATTTTCAGTGCTTTTCCATACACTGGTTCATCTTGAGCTCTCTGTATGTGTTTTGCTCGACTGAGTCAATTGTTTATGTCTGTTTGCTGCAGGCGCGTTATAGGAAGGAGCAAGTTATGCCCAAAATGGTGCCGTGGATCCCTCCGGTGGACAACCTCCTAAAGGACAGCACAGATGGCTGCGCCCTTGCTGCCCTGCTGCACTTTTACTGTCCCTCCATCGTCTGCCTGGGAGGTACAGGAGCCAGCCAAACAAATAACTTTACTGAGCACTCAAGAATACGCAGCGATCATAGAGAGTTATTTTAATATCATGGAGATATATTTATGGAGATTGTTTTCTTTTTCTTCACAATATTTGGAATATTACACACAGTGATGTTGTGTATTATTTTAATATTTTTTATTATAAAATAAAAGGTATAGTATTAATAGAAGTATAATATTATATTTGTATTCGTCCATAATATAAAAATATATATATTTATAACATTTAATTTAAAAACAAAACAAGAAATTTTACTACTTTTATTTATTTATTTTATTTTTAATTAACATTAATATTAATACAAATATGATTAAACACACAAGAACAGTTGACAAATGTTTTTCATCAAATAATATTCACAATAATTTTGTGCTAAAGTTTACTAAAGTTTAATATTATTATATTTCCATTTTTCATTATATATATATATATATATATATATAAATTAATAACATGTCATTGAACAGCATCATCAACTGTGTTTGTTTTTATATTTTGTATTAAATAATGTAACAATATATTTTATTAATATAAATACAAGTATATGATTACATTTTTTGTACAATATTTAAGCAATTTCCACAATAATGTTGTGTATTATTTAAATATTTTATATTATTAGATTATAATTATAATTATAGTACTAATAAAAGTTTAATATTGTTTTATTTATAATGTTTTTTACTATATTTTAAAAAAATTCTACGACATGATTTATTTATTTTTATTTCTTTTTCAAAAAATTTCAGCTTAAAAAGCAATATCTACAATAATAGTGTCATATTTTTATATTATAAAAAAGTATAGGAGTAAAACATGTACAATATTATATTTTCACTGAATATTTTACAAATATTACACAATACTTTTAAGTCATTAAAGGCCAGACAGATGTTTTTGTTTCATAACATTTCAAAATAAATCCATAGAAAATAAAACCTACATAGAAAACAAAATAATGGGGAAAAAAATTATATATATATATATATATATATATAATCAGGAATTATAGTGGGATTTGTTAGGTAAGAGGCTCTGTGGTTTCAGGCTTTTCGAGGGGTGCACATGTGTATGCAAAGCCTACAAAAAATTTCAGTTGACAAACTCTAAAACTCTCTGCTATGATATGAACACTAAAGTGCTCAGATGTAATATTTTGAAGTAGTTTATTAGCTTCCTCCTCTTGGTTCCCTCATATCTTTAAACATTGAGATTGGATCACTGAAGGGAAACAAACTTGTGACTTAGATATAATTATTTTTTAATGTTATTTTCAAACATGCTACAAGCCAGCCATTTAGCTTTGAATTAGTGAATACAATAGTCTTAAGCTACTCGTTTATAAATCTGTGATTTAAATCATGCTGAACTCACTGTTAATCCAATCACAGTGATGAAGAGGACTAGAAATCAAATGATGGATGCAATTACATTTATCTCCAAAGGCGAATGTCAATCACATGACTCTGTGATTAATGAGCTTCTCTGTGATTGGCTGAGTGCTTGTCAAATCTACCAAATATGCCAAATGATCTGTGTCAGTGATTAGTGTAGCACTTCGAGAATCGTCTTTGATTCGCAGACATTTGCCTGAAGGAGACCATGTCGCTGCCAGACAGTCTGTACAACCTGCAGCTCATCCAGGACTTCTGCAAAGAGCACTTGGACCACTGCTGCCACTTCAGTCTGGAGGACATGCTCTACGCTCATTCGTCCATCAAAGTAAGCCTTTAGATACAACCTGAGTCTAGATTTGGTTTCAGTTAGAAGCGCTTTAGAGCTCAATGCCATTAGAGGTCTTAAAGTCGTCTTTGTGTTTCATGGGTTGATGCATTTCCATAACTGTAGGTCAAGGTTTGTCAGACTTTTATAGGCCATGGCAAATGCGATCGGGTGGGATGCCCTTATTTGACGCCCTTTCCTCTCTATAGGGGAGCCTGTGGGAGTTGGCTTTATTCCTGTTAAAAAGCCAAAAGCGTGAGGCTTGCCTTCAAACGTTGGTGGTGCTTAAACTAGCCTCCCAATGGAAGCAGATTCTCTAAAGACTGGCACTGTTGATGACTAAAAAGGCAATAAAATCACATTAAATGTGCCTTGAAGATATTTAAATATAGGTTTATTAGATAAGCTGTTATGGAAGGATCTCAAGAGCCTAGCCCCCAGTTTCCCAGACAAGGCTTTAGGCTAGTCCTAGACTGAGCTGAGCAAAAAAAAAAAAAAAGTCTGAGCTGTTTGAGTTGAGAGAAACGTGCACTGACTGATCTTAAAACATGTCAGTGGTTTTGTTTTGTATTAAGATGCACTCTTTTCTAAGTCATGTTTATCAAATTACTTAAATGTCCTAATTGGACTGTGGCTTAATGCTGGTTTAGGCTAAGCCCTGGCTATGAAAACGTGCCTAAGAGTTGTTTTTTAAGCCTAGACCTATTTTTTTGCTTTTCTCTGCTTTTGTAAGATTTCTTAAGATATCAAAATGTGTTTAGAAAATGGAAAAATGTAGTTTTGCGAGCTAGATATCATCAAACTGGAGATCTTTGCCTTATCTGGAGACTACCTTATCAGTTATTAGCCACTCTATGGACTTTCTTGGGATCAAGTGGAAGTTTTTTTTTTTTCTTCTCAATGTTATGTCTTCATGTCTTTGATCTCAGTCTTGGAGAGAAAGAACATCTGCTGCCAAGATTCTCGGTCATGTCAAGCAGAGAAGCCTTTGGTTCTTCTTGAGACATTTCTGTTCCATTAACATGGAATAAAACGGTTGGTTTCACAGTGGCTGTGAATGTGAAGAATGTCAAGGTGTAGGTTGGCATTTTGGGATGAAGATTTGGAAACCTAGCCATGCTTATTAAACCGCAACAAGGTTATTTAAAACCACCACTCTAGTCAGAGAGCAATGCTACTAGAATCAGTGTTCCACCTGGTTTTTGTTTAAACTCTTATTCCCCAAATGGTAGCAAAATCTCACAGCGTGTTGGGTTTTATTAGCACCGAACTCTGGTTAGAGGACATGAGCAGAGTCTGATGCAGTGCCAGACTTCAGAGCTGAATTTCAGAAATATGGGTGGAATTGAGAGCAGGTTACTGAGCTGTAACCTTGACCCAGTTTCTGTCAGAGCTAATCTAATCCCAGCTGCTTCCTTGTATTAAAATGTTCAGCGCGGTTAGCCCATGTTCTTCAATCTGAACTGTATTGTGACCTGATCTCATTTCCGTCATTTTTATTTCCGGTCTACTCTCAGCAAAAAGTTCCAAAAATCCAAACAGATAAACAAATGAACAGAATTTTGAAGTATATTTATGGAATTTTGAGAAAATAGTAAATAATTTGTACATTCTATATAAATTAAATACATTTGTTTTTCTCCTTCCTCAAACACTGATGTATGCAATTAATAAGCTCAGTACCAATAATAATCTGCATATTTTGAAAACAGTGTTTGTTGGTATGCTGTTGCTAAGGAATTTGCATGCGGTGGAGGAAGCATGATTTTTTTTTTTTACATTATTATAAATATAATTATGTATACTAAATTGACATCCTTAATTAAAAGCAACATTTTATTCCCTAAAACTACAGATAAGCCATCTAATTATACATTCACGCCTTTTGTGTGAATAATTACGTAGATAGGCAGATGGGGGAGAGGACGCATGTGCCAAACACCATCTGGGTTCAAACACGTGCCTGCTTCGGCTCCCTGTACCACTCAATACAAATGTTGCGAGTGAAACCCTTTATTTTCTTTCTTTGGTTATTGCCACTAGCAGTGGTAGATTAGGTTTCATGATATTGCATAAAATCAGTGAGGTTGCGTAGGAATTTCATTATGGAGTATTTTAATTAATTGACGATGCTAGTTGTAGTTTGCTAGTGTGTGACATTAATGTTATTATATTAATAAAGGCTGTTGCAAAATGATGTCTTGGATTATATGAATAAATGCTTTAATTATTTGGTTATATGCATTAGATGTGGCTTTGAGCTACTCTAGGTTGTAAAGCGAGTAAGGACTCTTTGTTGAAAGTCAAATTGATGAGGTAATGTCTTCTGGGAGTGGCCCTGGATAATTGCTGCGGTTACCCTGTGCCTTTAAACTGCTAGATGTAAATTGTGCTGAGTGGGAACAGTGTATCAGAGGCATTTGTCATCATGTCAGGTACCCTCTATGAATTCAAGGTCATGAATTCTGTAGTCTTGGCATAATGATGTTGCCTGTAGCATGAAGAGGTTGTGTGTGTTATTGGACAAAATAAAAAAAGCTATACTGTATATACTGTACAGCATGAAATTCCTCAGCATTGTAAGATGTTTAATTAAATTTGAAGGAAAAGTGCACTCTTGTCTCCAGTTGGTGTCCGTTCATGCACCACCACAATTGCAGAGACATCTTGTGGGAGAAGAGGCATATTACAGTGCTAGTTTCTGCATATGAGCATGCAAATTGTTTTAGGACAAAAATACTTGCAGTATAATTAATGTATGTGTGGGTTTGTTTGTTGTTTGTTTTTACCAGAATAACTATCTTGTATTTATGGCTGAGCTCTTCTGGTGGTTCGAGGTTGTTAAGCCGCCATTTGTCCAGCCTCAGGTGCTGGACATTGAAGGTAGACTAATATTACAATAGAATATTTTTCCCAGAATTATTAGCCAATGGTGTTTACAATCGTAAACAGACACATTTGTCTTGTCATTTATAGCACCAGTCCCTTTACTGAAAAATCTGCCATCTGTGCCAATCTCAAAAGTCACAAAGAGAAGTTTCATGGAAAGACCTCCTAGTCCAGACAGACCAAGGTATATCAAAAGTCTCTGTTATTGAAAACGCCCCCCTTCTGCTTTATTTACTTTTAATGTCTGTGAAATGTAAATGTAAAATTGGATGGATGCTCATATTTTTTTGTATGTTCATGTTAAAGTCTCCCTCTCCGACCTCAACCACAGACTTCAGGCTCAGGTAAAAATAAAAGGCCTAAAACAAGTTTTATAATTATAAAATAAAAGTCTAAAATTTGAAATGCACCCAGTACTATATGTTATACGTGTGTTGTACAGGTGAGATCAAGCGATCAACTTCAATGTCATTTGTGGAAAGCTTCATGGGTACTTGGCCCAAAGAAAAGAAGTAAGTGCAAATTCATCTCATTAGTGGGATTTAAAGACAAATAAATTACATTCCGTTGGATACCATTCTCTCTCCTTTCTCCAGGTCTGTTGCTCAAGGAGTGTCCTTTGAAATCCCATTTGATAAAGAAAGCACCAATCAAACATCCACTGTCCGAGGAATGACTCGGTCCGTCAGCACTGAAGGTTTTGGTTTCAAGATGCCCCACGGCACCAGGGGCATTAAGAAAAACCTGTCTTTTCAACCTATCAATGGAAAGAACATGGGTATTAAGGAGGAAGTCTGTCCTGACAGCCTGTCAGGAAATCATAATGGCCGTCTAAATGGCTCAGGGCCACCTAGCATCGAAGAGGCCCTTGAGATCATCCACAACTCAGAGACGAAATCTCAGAGCCCCAGGGCCCATGCGCCCAGTGAGGGCTTTTTTCTTCACCTCCAGAATAAAAGCGAATTGAACCCCAAAGCAAAGGATGGTGAGCTAGACTCAGTTTCAGAAACGTCCAAAGAGGTTGCTAGCACATCTACCACTGAAGTAGATACCGGCATACATGTGCGGACGGAGGACATCCAAGAGACCCTAGACGAGGACTCATCCCTTAGGGATTGTACTGTCAGTATGGAGCTTGATACGGATCAAGATTTCGAGGCAAGAGCTTGCCAGAGCCAGGGCTCTATAAGCCCATGTCCCAGCAGCCTAAGCAGCAAGTCCCCTGCCGGAAGCACCCCCGCTTTTACACCTGGGATTAAGATGACCAGCTTTGCTGAGCAGAAATTCCGTAAACTGAATCCAAACGTGGAGGCCAAAGGTGCTGTTTCCCAAAGCACAACACCAGACAGTTCAGATCTCAGCATTCCTCACTCTGTTTCCTGGGCTCCTTCGCCTGAGGTCAGCCCTGCACATCAGCCAACCAAGGATCCTGCCCAGGCCATGGCTGCAGAAATGGTGCAGCTTCGCATGAGACTTGAGGAGAAGCGTCGAGCCATTGAGGCTCAGAAGAAGAAAGTAGAGGCGGCTTTTACCCGGCACCGTCAGAAGATGGGTCGCAGTGCTTTCCTCACGGTTGTCAAGAGGAAAGGAATAGATGGTACCTCGCCTTCTCAAGAGGACGCTCCCAGTTCAGAGGGAAGCAAGGCTCTAGCGGAGACACCTCAGCCCGTCAAGTCTCCGGTGAAGTCTGTGAGTGAGGATGGTACATCCGAGGCGGACCTGATGGAATACACACGCTCCATTGAGAAGCTCAATGCTTCCCTGGGCTTCTTGCAGAGTGAGATGCAGCGGTTGGCTCAGCAGCAAGAGGTAATCATGCAGATGCGGGAGCAGCAGGCTTGGGTTGTTCCACCTCAACCTTCGCCACAGAAGCAGGTGCGAGAGCTCAGAGGGAGTGGGGCACGATCTTCAGGCTCTCCCTCACCTGCCGATTCTCCTAGAGCTACACACCGTTCCCCTACAAACCTTAAGAGAAAGTCTGCTTCTTTCCATTCCAAGACACCAAGGACACCCAGACCCAGTGAGCTAAAGATCACTCCCTTCAACCGAGTACTGACCGTTCCACAGTCAGTGGACAGCATACCACGTTTGAGAAGGTTCTCGCCATCTCAATCCATGTCCTGCTCATTTTCTTATTTGGGAAACGAGAACAAACCGCCATCAGGAGCAGAAGCCATGGACAAGGACCTAGAACAAGGCCTTGAGTCATTGTCTATTGAATGTTCTGCTGGTACCATCACCTCCCCAACCAAAGAAACCCAATGGGTTGTAGCCGAAGATGCTGACTTGCCAGCCAAGGAGCCAGAAGATAGGGGAGAGGAGAGCAAGAAGGAGAACGAACCAACTGAGGAAAGGGAACATCTGAAGAAGCCAACAAATGAGATTAAGCCTGCAGTGGAATCTAGTGTGTCTGAGGTTCTGTCGCATATTGTAATGGAAACGGTCATTGTCACTCCCACCGAGCCAGTTGATATCACCTATCAGACCAACAAAAATCTGATTGAGGTTCCACTGTCTGTTCTTAAGCCCTTGGATGGACAGGTGCTGGAAGAGGAAGGAGAGAAGGAGACTTCAGGGGAAAATCTGGACGATGATCAGAAAACCAGCTGTGGATTCTTTTTCAAGGTACGCATGTCAGAGGATCCTAGTCTAAATGGAACTGCCATATGAGGTTAATGCTAAGGCAAGCATTTCTATTGTTATTGTTTACTGTTAGCAGTTTGAGCTTTAAGGGATAGTTCGCCCAAAAATTAAAACATCGGAAGTAGGAATTCTGAAGCAGCCAGTAGGGAACGTCTTTATTTGCAGCATTAGCAAACATCTACAACTGGTAAATGTAGGACATCACAGGTTGTGGATGCCGTGATAATGGAGATTGCATAAAGTGATTATTTTGTATTTGTGCACTAAAAGTATTCTTGTATATTTGGTGTGCTATGCGCTAGCAGCTATCAAGAACACTTAAAGATTGTGGTGGCATGTGCCTGCCATATTTAAGAAACGTAAAAAAATATATAGATATTTTATCTGTTAAGGGCCATAGTTGTAACCCAGAATGGCGTATTATTCTAGCTTAAGCTCAGGGAAATGCTGTGCGACTATGAAATATGAAATTATGAGAAATATGAGGTTAGCTTGGGACAGATCCCTAGAAAATGCAGCTGTTTGATCTAGGTCAGAAAACTAAGTCAAATAAATAATTTATTTTATGGTGTTAGTGTTCTGCAGGGAGTCTAAGCAGTGTAGCATATCTGGCGCTTCCAGACTGGTCACATCAACACCAGTATATTGCTTTCAGATTTCTTCTTCAGATACTTGATAGACCTGAACGTAACACATTAACAAGTTTCTTAATGTCCATTCTGATCATGTGTTCATGTTATAAGGATGATATGAAGGAAGAGGACAGCATGGCCACAAAGCGAGCAGCGCTTTTGGAGAAAAGGCTGAGAAGAGAGCGGGAGAGCCAGCAGAGGAAACAACAGCTGGAGGCGGAGCTTGAGCAAAAGAAAGAAGAGGCTAGGTAGCACCCGACCCAGCTGTCAATAACTACATCTAACCACCACCCCCCGATTGTTAAGTCCAATACCTTTCTTTTTACACAGACTGAAAGCAGAGGAAGACCGCATGAAGAAGGAAGAAGACAAAGCCCGACGGGAATTTATCAAACAGGAGTACCTGAGGAGAAAACAGCTGAAGCTTATGGAGGACATGAACACGCTTGTCAAACCTCGTCCTGCGGGGGCCAAACAGAGAAAACCACGGCCCAAATCCATCCACAGAGATGTGATGGAGTCCCCCAGGACTCCTGTCAGGGCCACAGCAGGTAAAGGGCGCCCCCTCCTGGCAAAGCCCGACACTGCATGCTTTGTGCTACTCTCTGCCTTTTCCTGTCCAGCTCACTGCATCCATCTGTATTTTCTTCTAACAAGTACTTTAGATCTTTACTTGCTCTAAATATCTATTCTAACCAACTTTCTAATTAACTTCCAACTATTCCAATTTCCAACTAATTTCTAAGTACTCTTAATTTAACAAATGCGGCTGAATGCCTTTAGGAATCCTCCAAATGACACACTTTTGTTTGCGTTTAGACAGTTAGAAACAAAATAACATAATTGCAGAGAGCTGTACTGTTATGAGGGTAACACAAAGTTTGGCGGGCTTGCTGTTGTCTTGTGTAACTGTGGGTCCTGTCCCGTTTTGCTTTGCATCTAGGTTCACGACCTCGTGTTTTTTCAGTGTCCAGTCTATCTCTGGCATCTCTTGGAGATAACGACAGCGTCAACTCAGATAAGAAAACACAAAGGTAAGAAGCACTTCAAGCAGTCAGAAGAATAAGAATATGTTTACATTCCTGTGTTTCCCTGAAATTCTATATATTTCTGTCCAGTACAGTACTAACCCAGTGTCCTTTGCATCCTTTGTATTTTTTCCTCCGTGTTCTTGAATTTCCTTGCTTTTTAGAAGCAATAGCTTAGCATCTGGCAGTCTTTTCTTCTTTTTGAGCTCTCCTCGTGTGAGAAATAGAAGGTCAGTCGTAGTTGGATAAGACTCTTTGCGCTTCAATCTTCTGTTCAAGAAGAACATCCCGTTTTCCTTTGATTTTGGCAACAACACGAGGAATGATCCCCCATCTTTGAACAATAAAGATGGCTACTATAGTTCACCCATCACAGCTTTTTTCTTTCATTTTGTCATTATTAAACAAGCAAAGATTTAAGGTCACTAACCTTCACACTGGCACTGAATGGCACTGAAATTAAGATAACACATAAAGATCTGCGCCTCACCCTTTTGCTAAAGACTTATTTAAAAGCTTCCGTTATTTTATTAAAATAACTTTTTTTTTCAATTAAAGTTGTTGCTGATTTTAACATGCATTTAATATTCTGTTGCTTTCCCCATTACATCACATTAAAAGTATTGTTTCATTTGATGCTGAGACCAGGGAAGTTCTGATTTCTGATTAAGAGCTTTAATTCAGTCACTGCTTGATTTTGCATGAGAGCAGTTGTTGTTCGTAGATGTATCAGAACCGGATGGATTGCAGGACTCAGTTTTTCATGTCGTCCCAGCAGGCCTGACTCAGCAGACGGTTGCCTGTCGCCCACTCGCTCCAGCAGCCGTAACGGAGAGAAAGACTGGGAGAATGGTTCAACCACATCCTCACTGACATCCAACACCGAATACACAGGTTAAAATACTAACGTTTCACATTATTTATCAGCTGCAGCTTCACCTCCGGTCCAGCAGAAGGAGCCTGTATATTAGTTCTGAGCAGTACTGTTTACATCTAAGCTGAATGACCAAACATTTGAACATAATTAAATGCTAATATATTTACCTTATTCTTCAACGCAGAAGTAAGCCTATAGGGGAGACTTGGTAAAACAACATGCAGTAAATTTAAACTGTATTTTTATTTTTATTATTTTTTTTAAAGGTAATACCAGCAAGACCCATACATTTTACAAATAACCGCACCCATTTTTACAGGAAGAATAAGGTGGATTAAACATGCTCAGAACTTCAGGTGACAGCTCCCTCTAGAGGACTGGAGGATGAGCACTCAGTACAATAACATTTATATTGTATTATGACATTATGTAATACCACCTCTATTTCTTTGCTGCAGGTCCTAAATTATATAAGGAGCCCAGTGCAAAGTCAAACAAGCATATCATTCAGAATGCTTTGGCACACTGCTGTTTGGCTGGCAAAGTCAATGAAGGACAGAAAAACAAGATTTTGGAAGTAAGCATTTCCATTTCGTAATTAATACTACTATTATTATAATGTATTACACGGCTCTCTGGAATGCTTGATTCTGATTGGTCAGTTGAGACATTTTCAGGTTCGTTCTTTTCAAATAATAAACGCTCCAAATTAATAACGCACAGCCGGTACTACTTATTTGTTTAAAAGCCCTCCGCGCCAACAAAGATTACTGTTTGGCGCCATCTTGTGACAAACACTGGATGACATAAGGTGCAATTTAATACTTGTAAATAACTAAAATATATCGTTATTATATATTCATATGTAGATGTTATAAATCATCTTACTACTGTTTGAATGTTAGTCAGGTGGTACTATATCGTTTCACGGAAGGATGAAAATGTTAATTTAAAACAAATATGCCAATAAAATGTTTCAAATTCATATTCATGTCCTTTTTTTTTCCTTATGTGGCAAGTAGCTGTACAATAAGTGGGATGATGTAGAGGCAGCCGATAGTTATTGCAGAAATAAGCCCTGACAGTGTGATCAGGACCCGATGCAAAGCTTACCTAATATAGCTATTAAATGCAGTAAACACATTCAATTTTATATAACAAATTAATTGAAAATAGCGCTGTCGAATGATTGATCGGAATTAATCGCATCCAAAATGAACGTTTTTTTGTTTACATGGTATATGTGTACTGTGTATATAAATACACATGTACCGTATATATTTAGAAATTATTTACATGTATGTAAATGTATATATTTATTTTTATGAACATCTTTTAAATGTAAAGTCAGCAACATCAAAGCTCCAAAAATATCAGTTTTTAAGATTAATTTTTAATACTTTTGGAGCTTTTGTTTTGCCTTACATTTAAAACTACTTTTCTACTTATGAGCCATTTGAGATTGATGCGCATGCTTTTGCTTGCTCTTTATATGTATATTTTATATAAATGTTTATAATATATAAACGTAACTTCTTTTTTTTTTTTAATACATGCATGGGTGTGTATTTAAATATACATAATAAATATACACCGTACACACAGATATATTATGTGAATAAAAACTTTTATTTTAAATGCATTTAGTCGTGATTAATCATTTAACAGCACTAAATGAGTAGAAAACAATACATAATATAAATATGTGAATTTAATAATTTTTTTTAATTAAAAATTGTGTTGTTTAAGAGTTTTTTTAAGTATTAATTTAATTAATTTATTTGATTTCCCTATTAAATTTATATTATATGTTTTATTCATCAAATTTATTCGTTTTCGCAAGGAAATGGAGAAATCAGGGGCTAACAACTTCCTGATCCTCTTCCGGGATTCCGGTTGCCAGTTCCGCTCGCTCTACACCTACTGCCCCGACACAGAGGAGATCAACAAGCTGGCCGGCATCGGTCCTAAAAACATCTTGCGCAAGATGATCGACGGCATCTACAAGTACAACTCCGACAGGAAGCAGTTCAGCCAGATCCCAGCCAAGACCATGTCAGCAAACGTCGATGCCATCACGATCCACAGCCACCTGTGGCAGACCAAAAAACCAGGAACGCCGAAAAAAGTAGCGGCCGTGAAGTCCTAGTGTTTCTCGAGGGCGGACGAACACAATCTCAATGCACTTGTTTGTACATAATTGAATCCCACAATGCTTTTTACACTCTTCCGTCAGTTGTCGTTCGGACACACGAGAATATGCACAACTGGAATGTAAAACTGTATGGGGTGGCAAATGGATCAAACGTCATGTGTCAAACACACAACATGTGATTCGAGTTGTTTTACTGTTTTACACCTCGTACATGTCGTTTTTATTTAAATGTGCCAAAAAAAAGGAAAATAATGAAAAGTTGACCTGTTATTTTAAATTTGGTACACTAAAGCACTGAATGTTCTTAGTTTGTACAGAAATCTCGCACATATGTTGACGTGTGGCCTTATGTTGCTTTTCGTTTACGTTTTTATTTGAGTTCTTTTTTACGACTGTCCCGATACGATTGTACGGCTGCTTATGAAAAGGTTCTCACATGCATAGCTTGTGGTTATAACGGTTTAGTACTGTAAGGGAATCCTGTCATATCTAGTATACATTAACCAGTGTGCTAATGTGCAGTGAGTGGTTTAGTTTGCAGGCCGAACCCACTTTTGATGGGTTTTAACATTATCTAATGGCATTGATTCACAGCAGGATTGTGAATTTATTTCATTCCGTTCCTGTAGGTGTTTATGCTTTTTATATATATATTTTGGCATTTTGGACCGACTGATGGAAATGTTCTGCATTATGATCTATTTAATCAATATTTATCTTTCATAAAATGTCTTAAATAAGACTTAAACCGTTCTGTCGGTGCGATTTAAAAAAAAAAAACCAGGTGGACGGAATTGTTCGAACGATATTTTCATGGATGAAGATGAATAACATCATGTGCTGGAGTCATAAATATTTTCAAAATACTTTTGTACTGTATGCTTGTGGCGACTGATCTGAAATATCACCCACAACGTATTAAAAGCAGTTTGCCAAATCATGTATTTTACAGGATTGTTGGAGCCATTTCCGTGTTTTGCGACTGAGGGCTAAACCGTTTGATTGGTAAATTACTTTAAATGGTAAAAAATCGTTTTTTGACTCGTTTATAAAGGGTTAAGACACGCCTACGAATCTCAGTCGGCTAGCATTTCCCCTTAAAGTGTAATCATATTCGCTATGGAAGCTTTTTATTGGCCTTTGGCGCTATTTTCAGTAATAAAATGGCTTCATTTAATAGTTAAACCACACCTTTGATCATTTTAGGGCAGAATGCGGCTTTATACGGGTAAAGGCTTCGTTGCCTTGCGGGAAAAAACGGCCTGTTTTTCGGTAGGAGCTGTAAAAACTGCAGTTATTTTTGGTGCTCGCCTCTCGAAACATAATCTGGCACAGCCGTTCTCCCATTCAAACATTTCTTGAGTAGTTTGAGTGATGTGTCGGTGTTGGGATGGAAATATGTGCGCAGCCCTGAATACTAGCTGATATCTTACATCCATTAGAATATGGTACTACTGGAAACAAATGCCACTTGTCCATCTGGAGCCACAAACAAGGGTTATTAAACTGTAAATGAGCACGATAGAAAACCGTACAGTGTGTGTTCTCTCTCTCTGTCTCTTATTTTCTTTCAGGCGCTGTGCTGTCATATTGTTCAAATAATATGTTCGATTTCAATTGCATTCAATAAATTTTGCATGGTCTCATGTGCAGCCTGCTGATCATTAGTCGACTTGTATAGCCTACTTACATTTTTGTAGTTACTAGGAACACTGCACACATGAGTATAGAAGTAAAGACTAATAATAAATTATTATTTTAGTAATTTGAGAATCTTAAATATTTATATGTCCTGTCAACAATCTTGCAGATCCATAAAGAGTGTAAAGAAGTAATCTAGGTAGTTTGCAGCCCACATGAAAAAATACGTTATAGTTTATTATATGTTTATATGTATTATAATGTATATATTTGACTTTGATAATGAATGCTGCAGTATACCGTAGTGTTAACTATAGTGAACTGATAAACTGTAATAATGGCGTAGGCCTATACTTAAGTATTTACTTCAATAAGTAGTACAACAGATGCAGTGAGAGGACAATAAGAGTCATAGATCCGCTATAATAATGAGAAAATTAAAGGGGATAATTTTGTTAAGTGCATTATATTATTAGTCCCTCATAACGTTTAAAATAAATGAAAATATATATTTTTTTATTTTTACATCTGATAGCAAGTTACACTTGCTGGGCCTGTTTTGAGCCATGTCTCAAGAATGAGTTAATACGTTAACTAATGTTAACAAATCCCACATGTAAAGTGTTACTCGTTGTTTAACAGATAATTTACCTCAGATCTTGAAAACAACTTAAAAGAAGCTAAAATGTTCAAAAAGTGAAGCACGATTGAACTCGTTCATACGCTCTTCTGATTGGCTGTAATTTATTAGTTCAATTATTAGTATACGCTAAAATAATTTTAATTGATAAGCCTCTTTTTATTATTATTTTTATTTTATATACTGTATATTTATATTTAGGCCTACATTAAACGCCTATCATTCTAAGACTCGATAAAATCAAACTAAAAAGTAACAAATAAAATAGCGTAAACAAGTCCTGTACTACAACATCTTATATTTTCCAAGCATGAAGAAACAGGTGACTCACGACCGGAAGTTTGACGTCACACGACGTCACTCAGGTGTGGGTTGGATTTAAGACCGCACTTACCATCGAAGCGACATGCTGTCTGAAGCCGTATACTAGAGACATATACATTTCTGGCATCTCAGGTGAGTTGAGTTATGTTTTGGGCGAGTTGTGGTAATATTTGTTCAGTCTAATTTAGTAGAACGAACGACCTAAATACATAATTAGGCGCTAGTCTTTATGTAAAGGTGTATTAACATGTGTGTTCAGGGTTTATTATGAATACATTTGTGGATTACGCTTTACTTAGACTAAACGTATTGAGGGAAGAAACTAACTAGATGATAAATAGACGTCCAGTGTTGTATGTCAACTTGTAAAATGGCTCCAAAAGTACAAATATCTAAATTTCATTAGCCTGCATTTATTTTTAAGTGCATTAATTTGGAATAACAATAGCGTATGTCTGGAAGATTTTAAATGATAAAACAATATCGAGGATGAAAATAATTATTTATGATGTTGTTCAGTTAATGTTATCAAATTCACCTTTGATTCATTTAATAAGACACTTGGACACATCTCAAGGACTTGAGATAAGACTTAGTATGTCTACTAAAAATCAGCAAAAAGGTATATTATTGGGGGCCGCTGTAATGTGTGACATATCACACTTAAACACTGAGATAACCTCAAGAGCTCCTCAAGACCTGCTTGGACTTGTCTTGAACGCTAGAAGGGAATGTTGCTTTTTTCACAGCCGTCTGTTTACTCAAGTCTCGCACCTACTCACTTTACCTCCTGCACTTTTAGCCTGAATACATTTATTTTTTACTGTTGTGGTTTGCTACAGTGGTGCTACAATTGCATTTTTGCTGTTGTTCTTCTACAAAGAGCTTTAAGTGCTGCACGCCACCTCTTGCATTCACAATAATAAAGCGTATATTTGTTTTAGTGAATTGAATGAACAAAGGCCTAGCCCCACGAACTGGGTGTGTTTTCTTTTTTTCCTTCCAACGTAA
>JAUYWG010000060.1:8088525-8105313 GCA_034779775.1 Enteromius afrohamiltoni | reverse complement strand
CACATATATTATGTAAAGAAAAACTTTTATTTTGGATGCGATTAATCGCGATTAATCATTTGACAGCACTAGTTTTTTATAATGTAAAGAATAATCTAGGGAATAGTTGACATTTGAGGTTAAGTAGAAAAGCAAGGTTTTTCAGTTCTAAACGTGTTTATTTTCATATAAATATGACATGAAGCCTTTAAACAATAGTATAAACATCACTAAATGTAAACGGCATTAATCGTGATTAATAATCGCAACTATAATTTAAAGCGAATAATCGACAGTTATGATTCTTGTCATAATCGTTCAGCCCTAATATGTGTATGTATTTATAATTCCATTCAAAATGTTTATATGCCGATCAAACCCGACTTACCTGTCATTCTCAATTCTGAAAAAAAAAAGTTGTTTAATCTTTGTTTCTTGTGCTATTCAACTTTTACTTCTCTGGACTGATGAATTGAAGTTTTCAGTGCTAAAATGAAATACAGATATCGTAAAAACAGGCAAACATTCTTATAAAAATACATTAAAAAACTAATAATCATCCTTGTGATAACATCAGTTGCGATCACATTAAGCAAAATGACACAACTGTTGAACACTGCAAGCCACATAAGATCATAACGGTTATCTTTAAATAACATAAATGCTTATTTTGTATTTAATATCCGTTTTTGCTTATAACAATTACATATTAACGGTTTTTCACTGCATTAGTGAGATTTGAAGACACTAACGTACAGGCCAACAACTAACCATGTCCAACACAACTGCAGTAGAAAAGCAACAGCCAAACTATACAACAAAAAGCACATTTAGAAATACTGTTTCATGGGATTTAGAGAAAAACGACCGCTTTAATAATACAATAAAAGCCTCAGGTTTATGTTCTTAATCGTACGATACCTGTGCACTGCTGAATAGTTAACGTAGATGAAGATGCGTCTGCAGTCCGCATTGAATCCCGGCAAACCCGTGGCGGACTAGCGTGCTGGTGCATTATGGGAATTGCAGTTCTAAAGTGACCTGTGTTGAACGTAGCCGACGGAAGTTGTAAATGTAAAAGACTACAAGACCCATCATTAACAGACAAGCAAAGGTGTGGTCTCAGTACTTGTGACTAGATAATTTACCAGTTTCCCTGCCCTGTGGCAATGTATGATTATGGCCATAGACGTGTTTATTTGTCTATGATTATGGCACCGTTCTGTTGTTTTTGGCAGAAGCTTGTGAATATTTTCGTGCTTTGGATTTAAGTGTGTCTTAAGGGTCTTTCAAGAAGCTTCTCAACCCCCTCTTGAAAAAACACTAAGAATTGTTTTACATTTTATTTAGGAAAAAACATACTTCGGTGCTTAGAAGTGCTTTCCGGTAAACAGAAACCCTCTGAACCAAATTACCAAGTCAAAGCAGTTAGACGGAATAACTTTGTGACTTATTATTTTTATTTAACCAATCCTATTCGAGAATCCCACTCGCCGTCCAATCACAGGCTTCGTCGGAGCGAAACACACGTGTTGCGAGGCAGAGCCAAAAGTGACAGCCAATAACGTGACTTTTCGTTGACGTGACGCAAAACGCCGCTGACCAATCGCAGCCTGCGATCCAGTCCCGCAGCAAGCTCCCGCCAATTCTGAGCGGGGAACGCGAGGGAGTCCGACCGGGGAAGAGACGGGAACGACGGGACCGGGATTACACACGCAAAAAAACACAACATACAACTCGATAACTAACAGGAACCCAGCGAATTCGCCGTTGACACGTAAATGTTATACCCGGAAAAGACGTGGAGTCGATGACTAGCCTTAAGGAGCTGTGTACGGAGTCCAAAAAAGCGCTCCCCGTTTCCGTTTAACGTTTCCAGCGCGAGCGCGGATGGTGGTCGTGATGCTCGCGGCCGAAGAGCCTTTGGCCTCCACACCACGAAGAGGTCTGGTGTCTAATGTGACATAAAACTGCTTTAGCTCATGATTAAAATCGATATATGGCAAATAATATAGTAAATACAGCCCATGAGCTTATATAACGTTAGCTGGCTAACAACTAAAAACAGTTGAAAACTTTTTACCGGGTATTACTAATGAAATTGGTTTAGTTTTCCGGACAGACGGTAAAAATGTAACTTGAATGTTTTTTTAAAGCTGCATTCAGAGTTGTCGAGAGATTTGGGATCTTAATTAGCATGTTAGCTCAGATTTGTTATTGACCATCTTTGATTAACACGTAATGTTTATTTTTGGTGTATTTGTGCGGGTTCATCAAAACATGCCCCGTCTGTGTGGTTTTGAGCTCAGTCTGGGTCTTTGTTCCTCAGACTTGTGTTCATGGGTGAACTAGTCACTCTGTAGTCACAGGTTAACTAACGTTAGCCAAACTCTCAGTCGCCACAGGCCTACAAACCATCATTCACTGAAAGGCGGGAGATCAAAACTAAACATTAGACGTGTAGCTGGCCTCCATTATTTCTTTGGGAGTTTGTGCGCGCTCGGTGTTTTATTTTGGTGCTTTTTGACATTTAAATTGTTTAAAGTTACTAGTTATCCTCGAAAATCAAATCTTCGTGTTAGACGTGCCAGCTAATACTCAGACGCAGAGGTAGCAGTTACCTTTGTGTTGTTGTGCGCCGAGTATGAATCTTAACAATGTATCAAAGTTCATCTGTCATTTGAATTCTTTGTATTGGCTGCATATGTATTTGATCTTGAACTTTGAATGTATTTCAGGCATGGATTGTGTGGGCAAAGCTAATGCCAGCAAGAAGCTTGTTCAAGGTAAACAACTTAAGTGTTAATATTTCTAGTCAATAATTTATAGCCGCCCCCATCTAGAAACGTATGATGTTGGTATATTGTTTAGTCATGCTTTGAGGACCCAGTTTATTACATAGTTTCATTTCTGGTTGCATTTATTTTTAAAAGTTTATTAGGATGGGAAATGATTGTAGGTAGATATAAATATTTCAGATGAGCTGTCTATGGCCATTATTGCTAATTATAAGAATAAAAACGAAACCATTTCTAAATATGTTTTACAGAGTTGTTAATTACACTGTCATTGTCTTTGGACTTTATTAGCTTGCATACACTTAAATAACTGAAGACAGTGAATAAGATATGAGTACATTATTCAAATACGAAGTCTAACGAGTGGCGTTTTAGTTGTATATCTTTATTTCAAACCCCAAATGTTTCTCTGATTGCAAGACTGGCAATCCATGCTTTTGTTTCTGATTGGCTGCAATACTCTACATGACTTTTGCCCAGATTTTTTGCCCCAGTCTGGAGAAGTTGACAGTTTTTTGAAGACTGGAGAAGTTTTTTGTGTCTCACAAAAGTATACACACTGTGCAGTCTAGTGTATGAGTTTCATAAGGTAATTTTGTCATAGTATTGTGATTAATCAAATGTGATTAATTGACATGTGATTAATCAAAGTTTATTTAGGCTTTTACTTCCAACAAATATGATAATTGATGTAAAACTGTTTTATTGCCTCGTTCAATTCCATGCAACTTTCTTCACTGCGTTATGCTTTCTTTCCTTTCTGAGATTGAGTTGCCTCAAAAATTGAAATTGTCACTAATTACTCACCTTAATGTCATCCCAAGACCTTCGTTGTTCTTCTGAAACACGAATTAAGATATTTTTGAGGACATCTGAGAGCTTTCTGAGCCTGCATAGAGAGCAAGCACGTTTAAAGCTAAGAAAGGTGTGACATCAGGGGTTTAACTGGTCATTTTCTAAAGCAACTAGAATACTTTTTGTGCACAAAGGAAAAAAACAACAACACTTTATTCAATGATGCATGTGTTTGATGTTGCTGAAGCAGGAGCCCTGTGTTCTGTGCCTTGTTTATTTTCATTTTTGGTTAAACTAACACTTAAATGTTCAAATCGGTTGAAATAATCACAGTCTACTAAACAGCGAAACCTTTTAATTGTGTATAAAGCCCAGCAAATTTATGAGGTCTTATAATCTTCTGAGATAAACTTAATAGTGTTTCCTCCCTGCAGCGCGTCTACCTTTCAAAAGGCTCAATCCAGAACCCAAGGAATGCAATGAGCCCAAAAGAGCCAAAGGTCCGGTTGCCCCCAAGTCTTCTGAACCCAGTGTGTCAGATGGAGAAAATGACATGGACAACTCCTCCGCCCCACTGCATCACGGCCCGGCTCTGGTAAATGGCCGCGGACCACTCGATTGCTTCATGAGCAGGCAGAAGCGTGTCCCGGTCCGCTCTGGTGCTGAAGCTACAATCGACCTCACCGAGGACTCTAATGATGCTGTCAAACAGCAGCCCGCACCTCCAGTATCTACCACCTGCCCCCTTAGCGAAGAAACAACAGAGAATGCGGAACGTGCAGCAAAATCTACAGCAGCAGCCGAGGCATCGACAAATAAAGAGACGGAGGAGGACGAAGATGACCTTCCGCTGCTGGACATCACCCAGGATTCGGACACTGAGGAAGAGGAGCAGCAGGAGACGGAAGTGAGTCACGGGAATGAGTCTGTGCTGTCAACCGGCTCTACCAGCTCCCTCTCAGTGGGGGAGAGCTCACCAGAGCCCAGCAAGAGCGCTCCCAACACCCCTGCCTCTGTGAGTACACACAAATTAATGCTTTATCGATTTATCTCCGCTTAAAAGTTCAACCTAAGTCTCTTTTCTTTCTGCAGACGTCACAGATTGATGCAGCTAGTAAAATGAAGAGAAGATCCCTTAAGGTAAAATCTCTTATTTAGCAACCGGCATTTTTAGCGTAATGTTAAACAGTCTGTGGGAGGCCGCTTTTGCTTTCTCCAAAAGTCCCAAACCAAGTTTTATCACCCCGTGAATGTTTGCTCTTTAAGTTGTCGCTGTGGAATTTGGCACTCCATTTTGAATGGCTCTTTGTGTTTTTTTTTTTTTTTTTTTGTCTGTTAGAGTGTCCAAGAGCAGGATGAGAAGAAGCGACGAAAGGAAGAGAAAGAGCGCCAAAAAGAGGAGGCCAAAGCTGCCAAGGAGAGGAAGAAAGAGGAGGCCCGCAAACTAAAGGAAGAGAAGGAGAGGGAGAAGAAAGAAAAGAAGGAGAAAGATGAGAAAGAGCGGCAGGAGAAAAAGGAGAGGGAGGAGAAGGAAAAGGCAGAGAAGCTAAGAGCTAAAGAAAAGCAGCGGCAAATGAAAATTGAGTGAGTGTCTCAGTACAGTATCACAATAGTAGTTATACTGGTGTTTTTTTTTTGTAGTTGCATATGAGTATTAAAAATCTGGTGTAAATTCTATTTAGAGCCAAGCTGGAAGAGAAAAGGAAGAAAGAGGAGGAAAAACGGTTGAAGGAAGAGAAAGAAGTGAGTGGTTGCATCATCCTTTGACCTGAGAACTTCAAACCTGTTTTGCAAACTGTTCAGGTGCTCACTGCGTTTGTGCATCTGTTTAGCGAATCAAAGCTGAGAAGGCTGAGATTACACGGTTTCTACAGAAGCCCAAGACCCAGTTGGCACCAAAGGTAAGAGTCAGTATTCAAGTTTACCAAATAAGCCAGGTTTTTTTCTTTTAGTCTAACTTATTGTCAGTTGGTTTCGTTCAAAATAAGTCAGTAACTGAAATAAGTCAGGTAGGGTTGGGTAACGAACTCTGTACTTTTAAAGGGGTACCGACCGAATTGCGTCAGTACTGCTGAATACCAATTCATATTAAATCAATCTGTAACAAATTTCTGACCGTGTATGCTTACACAGAGACAGAGAGAGACTCTGTGACATGATGTCACCCCTGCAACTCTTAAAAACTAAAGGTTCCGAAGAATGATTACATTTCTAGGGTCAACTGGTCCATTCATTAACAACGGAATTTATGATATAGCGCGGAACACCACGGAATTCATTTTTTTTTTTTTGAACGAATAAAAGAAGGTCTGGCGCTTAATTCAAAACGTCATATGAACTAGTGTACATGAATGTTCAACTCATTACATTATGGCATGGACACATGAATTTAATTGCCAGAGATGCTGTGAGTAACTTCAAGAGTTTGTTTCATTTCGTTTCATATCAAACTGTATACGCAGAGAAACATCACAGCAACCTGTCAAAATAAAAGTACATTTTAACACCAAAGAAATATATTACTCTTGTAACATCTGGCTTTTATACAGTATGTGTGTCTTTACATATTACAGTGAAATAAAACAATTAAGTGATAAACAATAATTACTACAACCACGTTAACCACTTCTCACAATTTTTCAACCATGTATTCACTTTAACAGTAAACACTTTTAACAGTTTTCATTTGATTAAACATAAATGTTTAATGTCTTCATTTGATTATCAGAAAAAACTGAAACAAATTAGAATTTCTGGAAGGAAAAAACAAGTGTTGTGCTTTGTTTAAAATGTTGAAATTGAGAGTTTTAAACGTTTTTGTTATTACTGAATAAAGTACCGAAAAAATGACCATTGGGTACCGGTAAAAATGTGAACGGCACCCAACCCTGAAGCTTGTCTTGGAAAACTTGTCTTATGAAACGTCCTCCTGGTGTGTCAAATTTGACTTGATTTACCAATGGCATAATTTCAGAATGAGGCCTTGATGAGTGCTAGTAATCTTTCCCAAATATAATGGCTCTCTTTGTTTCCAAACATGTTTTATCACTGTTGTTTCAGACTCTGGCGTCTGCCTGTGGGAAGTTTGCTCCTTTTGAGATTAAAGCGAACATGTTTCTGGCTCCATTGACTCGAGTACAATGTGAAGATGCTGTTCTGGAGGAACTGGACCATTATCTTGCCCAACCTGACAGCACTCTAGATGGACTCAAGGACTGGACTAGGCACAAACCTCGCAGTTCAGGCCCAACTAGGCCCACTCACAGTACAATAAGGTAAAGCCACGATGAACCTGCTGCTGGGAGACTGTGCGGCGCTGCTTGTATAAGAGCGCAACAAACTTATTGTTTGTTTTTTGTTTTGTTTGTGCTGTGTTTTTAGAGATTGTGTTGTGGTAACTGACAGCCAGAAGGAAGATGGTGTCCCAGACCGTCACCGCTATGGCCGTATGAAACTCCTGCATTTCCATGACAACTATCGTCCGGCTTACTGGGGGACCTGGTGCAAAAAGAGCTCTCACATATCTCCACGCTGCCCACTTAGACAGGACAAGGTAAACATAGAGCCACCTTGAAATTTACTGTTGTTATGGCAACAGTATTGCGCTCCTGATTACTGTCTAAATACACTTGTGTTGATCCTGTGCTGCTTGAAGGTTATTTTTCAAAGATAATCCATAGATGCTGTTTGTGGTTGTACGTGGCTTCGTGTTTATTTTGGGAAAGTTTGGATGAGATCCGAACAGGACAAGGGCGTGGCAGTTTTTCAGAGTTCAAAGTTGTTCAGTGCTCACTGTCGAGGGCCCGAGAGTCCACTTTAACTCTGCTTCCTCTGATTTTAAAAAAATTCAGAAATGAACCCAATAACTCCCTCTGATTCTGCAGCAGCTTTGTATTTGAATTAGTGAGTCGACCTATAATATAATGAATAATGTATGCTTAAAGTCATGTAAAAATCATTAGTTTCTAGCACAAAACAGGAAGAAATGTGTCATACATGGAACACAGGGCTATCATTTATTGCTGTTGATAAACTTGTTTCTTATAAATGATAGAAATTATTCGTAGGGGTTTCAGCACACTAGTTTGTTTAAATAACAGTTGACCTTTTAAAAAGTGTGAAATAAAATTACAACTCGTAATTAAGGATAAAAAGTATTATGTCATGACTATCAATTTTTGCTTTGTCATAATGTTTTCTCCATCAGCTACGACTTTTTGTCTCTTTTTGACTTGTTATAAAAATTTATATCGCCTTTTCTTTATTTCATTGCGACAAACCGTGCCTATATCGCCCTACTCTTTCTAGAAGTTGGATATATATGTACATGTGGTGTACTCGCGTTGGGAGTGACAAAAAAAAAAATCACAGCTGCATTGGTGTATAATAAAGTTAGTTAAAATAGCCAGCTGTAACTATAAGGCATTATGGTATTAGGATTCTGAACATCAACATGGTTTTCTCTGAAGCTGCTTTGAAATTGTATAATTATGACTTTCATTTATCATTTGACAGAAGTTTCCATAGTAACCTGAAGTTTTTGTCTTATCAGGAGTTGCTGGATTATGAGGTGGACAGTGATGAAGAGTGGGAGGAAGAGGAGCCAGGAGAGTCTCTGTCACACAGTGAGGGGGTGAGTACTTATTTTTATTTCAATATTTTTTATTCTATATTGTCTAGTCCTATGTATGCTGGTCTTACTGTAAAATCAATTGCCCTTAGGGGACAGAAATATTGAAAGTTTTAAAAAAAACTATTCTGTAGTGACAAAAATTGTCTAAATATTATGTTGACTTCAACCTGGCTTTTCCTTCCAGGATGACGACGATGAAGGAGGAGATGATGACGACGATGATGATGGGTTTTTTGTGCCCCACGGTTATCTGTCTGAAGGAGAAGGAGCTCTTGAGGAAGATGAGGTACTTTAAACGTCCCCCTTCTTCAGTTGCCTCATTAAGTCACGTCCTGATTCTAACGGGCTGCTCTTGCAGGAGGGTGGAGATCCGGAGAAGCAGAAGGTGCGTCAGAGGATGAAGGCTCGTGAATGGGAGAATGAGCTAATGTCTAAAGGGAAGGTGAAGGTGTTGGAGTCGGTGGTGCGCGGCTGCCTCTGGGAGGGGGAAGAGCCAGCGCTGGACCTCCTGCAGCCGTACGCTATCTGCATGCTTGAGCCTTTACCCAAAGACGATCCCTGCACCCCTGAACAGGACATCTCACGCAAACAGAGGAACGAGAAACGTGAGTACAGCATGTGTCTTTGTCTGTTAAATGCTCGGTAGATTATCGACACATTTAGAAGTTTTTTTCGTCCGTGTTGCTTTATGAAATTAGATTTTTAGGAAGCTTTCAAGTGTAAGATCATGCTAGGACAGCATTTGCTTTGCAGTGAAACACACAAGCACTGTATTACAAGCCGTTTTCAGCCTGTTTGCACCACGAGCAGTGCAACAAAGCTATGTAAATCACCTGTGGAAATTCACACCCAAAACCGGCCATTATTTATTCTCCACTTTAAGTTTGCATACCCGAACAAAGCTGAAACACCGTCTTCTCTGTATGCTTTAAATACAGCGCACTGCACAACCTCTTAGTTGTTTTGTGATGCTCTCTTCTCTTCAGTGCTGTCACAGCTGCTGCCCTTGCTGCATGGGAATGTGAACAGCAGTAAGGTCATAATCAACGAGTTCCTGGAGTTCTGTCGCCAGCAAGCATCCTCGCCCACAAACTGTTTTACAGACAACGTCCCTCCCAGGTAACCCAGTCTCACAGTGCCATACTGAAAGTTAGCATCAATCTGGCTCGCTTGGGGAAAAAAACCCTGCATTTTCATGCATTAACTAACCTTTTACACATGGTCTTTACTGGTGAATCACCGTTAAGAGATTGTGTGAACAGGACCTTTTTCCAAAAAGCTGGTGAATTCATAACTTACTAGTAAGACAAGTTGTATTACCGGTAATGTGCTCTGTGTGAACGCAGAACGAGAATACCAGTATGAGCACGCCGACAAAAGACGTCATCTCTGGACCAATCAGAACATTCTGACACAGATTATGCATTTACACCATGTTCGATTTGAAGTCATCTGATCCGGCATCTAAGGGTCAATTTCAATTCTGTGACACAATTTGTTGGCATTTTAAACGGGTGTGTGAATGGTGCTTTACTGATATGAAAACAAAACATCATTGCCTGTGTGAACGGCACATTATTGTATTTTTAATTTAGTTTTGATTATTTTTACAGCAGTTTAATGATATTACAATGTAAGGGCACACCTTTTTTTTTTTTTTTATTATTTTTATTATTTATTTTTTTTAATAGTAAGCTCATTGTCCAACTGTTACGTTTTACCATTTTCAAGCTGATCTCCGGGTCTGGCGGTAGCACTTTCAGCTGCAGCTTAGCATAGATCATTGAATCTGATTAGACCGTTAGCATCACGCTCAAAAAAGACCAAACACTTTACGTATTTTCCGATTCTTGCAGAAAATAAAAGCTGTGACCAACAAAAATTAATCGTTATTACACATTTTGATTGTCTTCGAAAAGGAGGATACCTTTTGTTAATTTTGAGTCATAAATACAGAAATCGAAAGCTAGTATAAATGAACCACAACACGACTGCATGACTTGAAGGGATTAGTTCGGAGTTAAACTTTCCAGATGATTTCCTCAGCCCCATGTCATCCTAAGACGTTCTTGCCTTTCTTTCTTCAGTCGTAAAGAAATGAAGGTTTTTGAGAAAACATTTCAGGGTTAAAGGTCTGAATTGCAGTTTCAGTGTAGCTTCAAATGGCTCAACATAACACCAGCAGTAATGTGTATTATCTAGTAAAAAAGAATAAAAAAACAAAATTTTTACGACAAATGGAGACCTTTAACCCATTTGCCCAACGCTGTTTTTTTTTTAACTAATTCCTTTGAGCTTCTGACTCTTTCAGTGTTATGTTGGAAAGTGCGAGTAGTTTGCAAGAGCGTGATTGTAAACAACAAGGCTGTAAAAGTGGACTAGTGAGTAGATGAGATTTCCTGTTTTGTGTGTGATGACATTTAATGTCCCCGATAACAACATCAGTCCCCTTTAGTGACTTGTTAGCAACTGCCTGTTGAATTGCCTGCCTGGGTATTGCTGATGCAGTGAGAAGTGAAAATATCAGTCACTACTGATGAATTCCTTTGGAAATATGTGGCTGTCTTGGTGTATATTTCTGTGTAAGTCAGTGACTCATTTCCCTAGTGCCTGGAAATCATGAAACGCATTTCTAAGCATGCTGTCTTGTTTGTCAAAAGGATCCACGTCAGGCGTATCATAAAGGAGCACGCCGTATATGAAAAGCGCTCCACGTACAGAAGATGCTGCTGGTACGTGCATCCAGAAGTTCTGGCCCGTCATTCTCAAGAGGCCTTGCCCGTTCCCTGCCAGTGGACCTACCTCACCTCCGGCGCTCAGGTCGCCCGCGACGAGTACACCGGCTCACAGGGCAACTCTCCCACTGCGTCCAGCTCCACCACACCCTCCAACAAGAGGAAAAGCGCCAGCAGCCACTCCATCACCAAGTACATGAAGAAATGTGGCGACTCCGAACAGGTGCAGTGTCCAAGACTCCTGTTGAGTTTGCTTAATCTTTACTTGTCATCTACTAACTTCATCGTTTGTTACATGACAAATTCAGACGGAGGCCATGGAGACAGATGGCTTCCAAGCGGACACTGAAGATGATGAAGAGGATGATTGTATCATTATTGGGGAACAATCTGGTTGGTACATGTTGTTAAATGAGTGGAGAACTATGATGTCTTTCTGTAGCATGACGCTGCTTCCCTTGACAAAGTTTTTCAAACGTCCTTTTAAAATGTTCATATACTCTGTATATTTTCAGTCCACGCTAAACGAACCTTTTCTTTTAAACTGGAATAAATACAAAACTAGAACCAAACTGAAACAAGACATTTGTAATAAATAGTATAGTGAAGAAATAAAACTAAAAGACATGAAAACACGCATTTCTGTACGTTTTGAAATATGAGTTTAATATGAATATTTTAATTAAAAACTCTGTGCTATTCAATCAAATTCTAGTGCATTCAGTCTGTTAAATAACAGAGTGAACGAGGTTTTGGATATGGGAAGATGAAACTTGAATAATAGTGAATAAAGTACATACCAGCTATTGTTTTGTTAGGGTGGCTGTTGTATCTTTCCTTCTAGAAAATGATGCATCGTAACAGCTTAATGTGTTTGTAAAGCATGTAATTTCACACTGACTAAGCCAGTAAATGTAGTGTTTACATGCAATTATCATGAGTTTACCTGATGGTCTGAACCCAGAGTCTCGGCATCAGTAGGAAACGCATATCTTCCATCCGAAGACATAAAACAAAAAAAACAAAAAAAAGCATCGACTTAAGCACTCCCAGTTCCACTGCCCCAAATGCTAACTTGCTTCTGAGTTTCTGCCTACAAAGTGACATTATAGTTCCCTACTCTATAAAGCTTGGCGACAAACACAAATCTGGCAGAATAAGTTTGAATGGCTTTTTTTTTTTCCTCTTAGGATCTTCTGAACGGGATGCCAACACGTCCACAGAGAGAAAAACGGAGCCCATGGACACAAGTGCATCCGAAACTGCTGCTCTCGCCCTCCCCTGCCCAACCCCAGCCACCGCCTGAGATCCGACCCCTTCCTTATTGGGTTTGCATGCACATGAACCGGACGCTCAAAATCTGATCTACAGTTCGAAGGATCACACAGTATTAAAGGTCCCCAGAATGAATCATTTGTCTCCTCGTCTTTAAGTGGAGGTCTGTTAGATGGTGTGCCGTTCTTCTTCACTTTTTGAAAGCTCTGCCGGTACATTCACCGATCGGGAAGTTGATGCTGTCTGTCGGGCTCCGTGCTCGGCCCCTTGTTTTTTAATCCTTTATTTTTGCCATTCAGAATACTTGAACTGGTGTATGTTTTTCAAAAATAATGACAATTGAAATATATTGCCCTTTTATATTCCACTTCTGTTTCTTTCTTTCTTCTACCCATCATAACTGCTTTAGCCCACCAGAAGTCTTTCCCTTGTTTTCTGTTTCCAAGAGGCTTTGTATAAAAACAGCATTGCATTGCCCAGGCTGCCATATGCGGTGTAAATACTATTATTTTTTTGTTTTGTTTTGTTTTGTTCTTTTGGTGTAGAAACTGAAATGGTAGGTGGCCGTCCAATATGGGGGGAAAAACAAACAGCAGCATTGGCGTTTCTTTTGGCGAAGTGTTTTCTTAATTGTGTCAAATAAACTGCGCCATAGTTTGCAGTTGTAATGGGTTTCCTACAAAGCTTGTTTAAATAAAGCATTATTTAAAAACGAACAACTTTTAATATGCTGTTAACCAACGTTTACCTTCCCGCTGATCACATGACGTTTGGCTTCCACACACACACACACACACACACTCTCGTATCATCTGACAGTGCATTTTATTTCATACATCACATCAAATGCAACAAAACATTTTTATACTTGACAAAATCGTGTAAAATACAAGCACTGATCGTTTTTGAAATTGCATGGTTTAATAAAGAACCGTAACGATGCTCTTCATCAACAGAATACGTGTAATACAAACTATCCACCTTGTTTTTGACGTAAAACCAGGTGCATTTTTAACTTGACTGCTCAAAGTTTCCGGTGTTACAAAAACAGTACTGTGCTCCATTATATTGTTCCGTTATAAACTCGCTCGCACTTTATTTACCTACAGCGGCTAATGAAGCACAAGTCTCGTGCATTCAAAGTAAATGGTATTTGCGTTTAAAAATAAGGTGGCGGTTTCATTATTAGCATTTGTTAGTGTGCACGATCGCAGATTATACGTTTGCGCCATTTCTCTCCAAGCGTTATCTTATTTGTGTGCATGCGTGGACATTTGTAAATGTGCGAGGTTTCCGGCTTCGGTCACTTCAAGTTATTTTACCTGTCCAAAAAGCAATGTGATGCTGCACAATTATTGCTAATTAATGTTTATTAGATTTACATATTAACGGTCTAGTTTAGGTGTAGAAGCTAATAAAGCAGAAGCCTCGCACATTCACAGAAAACGTATCGAGTTTCTTTTTAACCTATAGGCTTGGGCCACTATATTTAATATAAGTTTATGCTGAATGGTCAAAGTATACCTTGGGCTTAATTATAAGTTAATTAACGGACGTGGTGACAAATGAAAGAGTGGACATTTATCTGCGTTAGGAGGTAGATTGTTGTTGGAGACCAGAGCTTTGTGTCTAATTTAAGTTGCGTTGTAACATTCATGCGTAGCTTCATTTATGTTAAGCAGGAAACAAAACAGCAACACAACAAAAGACAACTTGGTAGAGCTCATGTTAAATCAGTGCTCCCGCAACGAGACTTGATGGTACGCCAACATTTTTCTCGTTCGGCAGTAGCTAAAAGTGCTTTAAATTACAACAGGTCCGTCATATAATGACTGGTGATGTTACCTCAAGCAACAATGCATTATAATAGGACATATTGTTTGGAAATTGGCCCGTAAGGTGCTAACGCTCCTCATAACACCACTCACAGGAGAAACTCCCGTTTTTAGCTCCATATAAATCCACCTAGCACATGCTGTGGACACGATCCTGTTAAACCGTGTGGGATTGAGGTGGTGGGCGATGGGAGGAAAACTGGCGGGGACTGCAGTGACTTGAAGAGACTAAATGTTCAGCTCAGGGTCTTGATGTTCTCTAACAGTGTGGCTTTGAGCAGAACAGCAGTCTTTCCTCCGGCGGCGGCGATGTCCGCCTGCACTACAGCGTCCCATGAGAAGGTCAGCAGAGCTGCAGGGGCCTGGAGGGTGAACAAACCAAAGTATTGATCATTTGGTCTTGAATTAATCATCATGGACCGTTTTGTTTGAACTTGACTCACCAGGTTGCACTCGTTCAAGGCCGATTCCTCGTCATCCTTCAGTTTCTGTCCGCCGGGTGCCATCAGCTCAAAGGGTTGCCAGCCGTTCTCCAGAGACTCGCGCACAAACTGGTACAACGCTGCCACCCTCTCCCACGCCAGGAACGTGCCTGCAGAGCATCTCAAATTCAGGTCACGCTGGAGAACCATTTAGCTTTAAATGCATCAATGTGCAACTCATAATGTGACCGAAAATGTTATTTGAGACCATGAGGTGCCATTCAAACGTCTTGCATCGAGGTAAATATTAGACTGACAATCGATGCCACACGTTGTTCAAATGGAAGAGACAACAGGTGGAAATTATAGGCAATTAGCAAGACACCCCCAATAAAGATATGCTATTAATGTTTATGCTTAATGAATAACAATAGTACAAAACTACCGACCCTGGAGTATATTCCCATCCGGTAACCGCACTCTCAGAAGCGCATAGCTGTACTTTCTCCTCTCCCTCTGCTCATCTTTCTCACGCATGGCTTTCGTTTGCAGCATTGCATTCCTCTCCACGACTTCACTCCTGCGATAAAAGAAGATCGTTAATCCACGGTAAGACTTTAATGGCTTAGACAACACGACCGCTTCTTTACTTCAGCTGCTGCTCTCTTTTCAGTTCCTCCGGGGTCAGATTGTAGAAGTCTGGAGGAAGCTCAAAGCGTGTGGCGTGCTTCGAGGGTCTGAAGACCTGCGGCTGACGGTCCAGCTTGGCTCTGATCGGCTCACCCTTCTGCAGCCGCTCCAGGTGAGCCTTCATCTGCTCCAGAGCCTCCGATTCCTGCTCCGGCAGCACCAGGAACTCCTCAGTCCTGTCTGAGAGAAGTTATTCATGGATGAGTCAAAGATGTCGCGCACTTTACATTTAAATATAACGCATCAATCGCGTCCAAAATAAATGTTTATTTCTTCATATATTACCTTCTCCATCCACTGGCAAGGTGTTGCTCTCAAATCCCAACGCCTGAAGATACTCACGAGTTCCTTCAATCCCACCGACCTTCTCCTTTAGGAGTAAAACAACAAAATATGAGCGAATTTGTTTTTTTTTTTAGTTGATCCCGACAGAAAAAGCTCATACCTGAAACACCTTGTTGCTAAGTTTGATCTTCCTGTACTTTTCCTCAGTGGGATTCTTACAGATGTTTTCGATGTACCTGTGCCCACACATTGAGTTTTTAGCTCAACGTCATACAAACAAGCAAAGACACTGTTGTGCTGAGTTTGAAAGATATAGCTCTCACTTGCTGATGATGTCAATGGCAGCTTTTACTTTCTCTTTGTCTTTGTTAAAGGTGTGGATCATCATAATGGAGGCCTCCGTGGCGTCCTCTGAGAACCTCTGTGAAGAAAAAAGAATGTTCGGTAAGTTCCGAAAGGAATCTCTTCCAGATGTCGTCTGTTATAAACTCACCATCAGAATGGCTTCCTTTACGTGCAGCTCTTTTTCAGTCTTTGTTAAGGTTTTTCCAGTGAGAGGACAGATGAAGAAGACTCCCGACACTGAGAAACAAGACGGATCCTTCTGTGGAACACAGGCCCCCTTGAAAAGGTACAAATAAATATGTTGAGTATTGAAATGAGCCTTACTGGACCTGAAATCTTAAAGCGACAGGTCACTCAAAAATATCACTCTATCATCATTTGTTAACAGTTCATTCCAACCCCGTATTAATTTCAGTTCCCTATTTAACACAAAGAGCCTCCAAAAAAGGCTGCGACATTCAAAATCAGAATGGTGTGACATTTTTGGTTTTAGTCAAACTATACATAAACCATATCTAAACAAAATGAAATTAAAACATTTTAATATATTGTTTATTTTTTTATATTCAGAAATAGGTGGGAAATTAAGAAAATGTTAATTTATTTTAATATAAAATGAATTTTAAAAATTATATTTAAAAATATACTTTAAAAATATTTTAAAATTCATTTTACTGTATCTTTTTTTAGTGAATTCTTTTACTTCATGGTGAATATTTTCCTTTATTTTGTTTAATTACAATATATTAATATATCATTGTATTAACAGTGTATGTGTGTATATATACACTACCGTTCAAAAATTTGGGGTCAGTAAGATATTTAATGTTTTTTTAAAAGATGTTTCTGCTGCTCATCAAGGCTGCAGTCATTAGATTAAAAATCCAGAAAAAAATGTAATATTGTGAAATAATATTTTAATTTAAAATAAGTGTTTTCTGTGTGAATCTATTTTAAAATGTAATTTGTTCCTGTGATACAAAGCATCATTACTCC
>JAUYWG010000060.1:8054353-8073999 GCA_034779775.1 Enteromius afrohamiltoni | reverse complement strand
ATATATATATATATATATTTTTTTTTTTTAGTTTAATTTTAGTTTTTATAAATATTTAATTTTTTTTTATGAAATAATATATTATATATTATTTCATAAAAAAAAAAATCTAAATATTTATAAAAACTAAAATTAAATTCCCATCTCAATAATATAATTTCCTGCATTTTCTGTTCTTTGTTTTTATCGAGTAGTAGTTGCAGCTCTACTTAGCAAACAATCAAAAAGTTGCTACAACTTTAATCCAGTTTGGTTTATTAATTTTATTTTTAAATACTTGGTTTCCCATTTTAGTTACACATCTTGATTCAGGTCCGAATGGTTTAGCTCTGTTTGGTCGCCAACGTTCGTTATAGTTCAATATCAATCCAAATGTAACTTGCACCTTTTGTGCATTCAAACGCAAACATCCCAAAAACGTGCTTTATTCTCTGCGTTCCCGTTCTGGTCTTCTGGTCTGTCTAATCTGCAAACATCTGGAGTCAGGTATCAGCAAGGCTTCGTCAATGTAACCTGTACCGCCCTACCTAGATATTGTGTCTGTTACCTGGCCAACAGTGAACAGTGCTGTGAAATATTCATGGGCTCCTGAATGAACTGTCAGACTGCGTGTGTGTTCATTGCTCTGTTTGCTCTCTGCCCGTGGTTTCGTGTGAGACCTCTATATTTGTTTTCCACAAGAGGTGGGTGTACTTATCCAAAGCACTGGCTAGGGCTCAAAACTAGTGAGCTGCCTACCTAAACTGTGTTTGTAGTTTAGGAGGTTGCAGTTGCTTTGGAACACACCGTATTTTGGGGGAGTGCAGGTGGCTAATTTTACAGCTGTCAATTGTTTTCTGGTTTGCGTTTGGAAAGACAGATTTTTCTCCAGCTCTCTTGTTTGCTCGGGAAGGACATTGAGTTCGTCTTCATACCTCAGTGACGGTTTGCTGAGCTGCTCGAATCCAAATCTTGGCTAACTAACAAATATTTCAGTCACGCCAATGGGCTGAAATTACCCGTAATGCACGATTCATTGCAGCTGAATGAGGATTGGACATTCTATTCCCACAATGTTTCGGTCTTACAGGGATGAAATTACCCATAATGCATCATTCATGACAGGGAAACCTTCCGGACAACTGTTTTAGACTGATTCTTGAGGGTTTTTTTTTTTTTTTTAACCTTAATGCATAATTCATAAGAACTACATAAAGATTTGACACAAATCTAAAGAAGATCACTGGGTGTGAGTTACTAATGGAGATCCTTCATTTGTCTCACTTTTACTTGATGGAAATCACCCATAGTGCACTGTTCACAAGAATTTAGTGAATAAAAGAATTCACCTTTTTATTTTTTTAGTCTCTCTGGGTTTACATGACTTATAACGCAGCATTCAGGAGGGTTTGGAAAATGTTCTGGAGAGCTTGCATCGACCTTGACGAAGACCTTCTCAAGAGCTTTCTTTTTGGTTTGCAGTGGTGTGTGGTTACCCACAATACACCTTTCACAAGAATTTTGTAAAGACTTGACAGGAAGTCACTCGTAAAAAAAAAATGTTGTTTGCTTAGTTTTTTAGTCTCTCTGGGCTTAATATTACCCTTAATGCAACGTTCACAAGGGTTTTGCAGAGATGTTGTCTGGAGATACTTCACTGACCTTGTTTTCCAGTTTTCTCTGGGATTAAATTACCCATGATGCATCGTGCGCAAAGGTTTTGGGAAGGAGCTTGAAAATAGTCTGGAGAACCTTCACTTGCTTGATATTTTTTGCATTTACTAGGTTGAAATCACCCATAATGCTCCATCCAGATACAGAAAAACATTTTGAAGAATCTCACTGGGTTGAAATTACCCACAATGCACCATTCGCAAGTATTTCATAAAGACGTGATAGGAAAACCTTGTGTTTACCATGTGTTTCTCTGGGTTTAAATGAGCCATGATGGCTCACAAGGGGCTTTGTAAAGATGTGACCGGAAAATCTTCTGGAGAACATGCGTTTACAGCATATTTAGACTTCTTACTCTGCATCTCTGTGGTAAACGAGGGCTTGTGCTCATGTAAGGTTCTCTAAGCCCTTCAGTTGTTGCTGTCATTGCTCTGGCTGTCTCATGACTAAAGACACATGACCAGCACACTCGCCCATACAACAGCACTCTGTGTGTCCCATAGAGTGTGTGTGTGTGTGTGTGCTGAGTGTCCAAGGTCCTTCTGTCTTTTTAATGAATTTTTCTAATCATTTAACCATGTAATGTGCCCGGCCTTGAGATATTATGGGTTATCAGCTAGGGTTGGGCAATGTCGACCAATTTGGCATCGTATGATGTTTAATGTGAAACATCGCGATGGACGATGGCAGCGTGGGGGTTGGGTTGTTGTTTAGTTGTAACTAAAGCCCCGCCCCACGACTGACAAAAGTGCTTGAATTGCGCGCGGATTGGGTTGTAACGGTATACCGTTATGTACGATGTACGATTATCATATCCTGCACATTTGCGTATTACCGGTTTTGAAAAAAAAAAAAAAGGAAACCAGATCTCACTCGCGCGGCAGTGTATGCAACGTCTTTGCGCTTGACTGCTTGGACCCAAAAACCATATCTCCTTTTATTAATTTAAGGGTCATTGCAGCTGATGATTATAATAATGATGATAGTTTAATACCGTATACCGTGAAATCGTGAAATTTACTGAGACGATTATCATACCATGATAATCTCTTACCGTTACAACCTTACGTGCGAGGGTTTGAAATGAGCTTGCGGCCCTGTTTCTTCACATGTACATCTGTTTTCCTCTCCCGGAAATGATTTACCACGCTCGCCAGCATCAGTGGCGCGCTCGCTTATAAATGGCATAGATTTGCCGCCATAGATTAAGCATGTTTACCGCGAGCTGGTTGCTGCTGCTGCGGCGGGGCGGAGGATGTCTAGCGGCCATCGGCGATGGACCCAACCCTACTATCAGCACTTTTAGCCATTCGTTTCACAAACACACACACACACACGTTGGTTTTCGTGATTTATTGGGACTCCCCATAGGCGTAATGGTGTTTATACTGTACAGACCGTATGTGTTATTGCCCTACACTGACCCTAAACCTACCCCTTACAGGAAACTGTGTGCAAAAAAACACAGTTTAGTTTTTTAAGCCTTTTGAATTACGGGGGCACTGAAAATGTCCTCATAAATCAACTTCATATTGTAATACCCATGTCATACCCATGTCATTATATAAATCATAAACGCGCACACACACGCTGACCTAGTTTTGAGCCATTTTTATTTTTAGATTTTAGGATTGTTGCTTATATATAGTCTGATGGGATAACAGATTTGTGAAATCATGAAGGGTTCAGACTGGATTTTATGGATTGTTTCCTCTCCTCATAATGAGCCTAAGTTTTATCCAGGCCTATGGTACAGACATTATTTTATTAATGAGATATATCTTTTTATAATTAACATAATATTCTGACAAAAATTACTTGCTGAAAGTCAGGCAGTTAAAAAATGTAAACAAAAACGAAGGATACATAGTTTAGAAGAAAACTATTAATTATTTAAAGAAATAGTTTTTTTTGTATTTTTGTCTTCTTTTTTTTTAGCCCCCAATTTTATTATTATTATTAGAATATTATTATGATTCTCGGTTTATTTCAAATTTATCTATTCGTTTTATTAAGTTTTAGGTTTTTTTTTTTTTTCATAAATTTTCTTTTTTTTAATCCGTTTTCTTTTATTTTAGTACGTCAAGTTGCACTAAATTAAAATGATACATTTAGCTTGGGCAGCTAGAAACAAGTTTCTGTTTTAATTAATTAATACATTTTTTGTCTCACTCTTTCTAACAATACTTCCTGTTTCTTCTACAGGCCAAATACATCTCGACATGCATCGATGAGATCAAGCAAGAACTCAAACAGGACAACATCGCAGTTAAAGCCAATGCAGTCTGCAAGCTCACCTACGTAAGCGCGCCAATCGTTTATATCCTCTCTGATGGGCTTCATAATGCTTCGAGCTCAAGCCGTCACTTATTCTTCTGCTTTCTCCTGCTAACAGTTGCAGATGCTTGGCTATGATGTCAGCTGGGCTGCGTTCAACATCGTGGAGGTGATGAGCTCTTCCAAATTTACTTATAAGGTGAGACCAGACCAGATGCTTTTGTAGTTTTATTTTGGACCTTATTAGCAAAGTTACGTTTATATTTTAAGTCTGTAATATTAATGTACCAAATATTTTAATACTCACTAATAATTATTACCTAATTGAATAAATAAAGATTAATAGCTTTTAGTAACTGTTCTTTAAAATATTTATTTCTAAAAGCTTTTTTGATCTTTAATTTTCTTTTTAAACTTTATCATTTTTAATTATTTTTTTTGCAACAGTGTCTTATAAATGTCTCTTGTTTTCAGCGAATCGGTTACCTTGCAGCATCGCAATGCTTTCATGAGGGCACTGATGTTATCATGCTGACGACCAATCAGATCCGCAAGGTGCGCTTTGAACTTCCTGTTCACCTCTTTGTTTTGATTACGCTTGCCAGTAGGGTTGCAAAGGGGCGGTAAATTTCCAGGAAACTTCGTCTGGGAAATTTTTGGAAATATTCAGAATTTTAAACTTAACAGGAATTTATGGGAATTCCTTTGACATTTTGGGAAATTTAGAAAGTTGTATTACTGTATACACAAACATAAAAATAAACACTTAAAACTGTTTCGTCATTGTTAATAAATAGGCGTATAAGAATGGCTTCTGAAGAATCATGTGACGCTGGAGGTTGGAGTAATGATGGTCAAAATTATGTTAAAGTATGCACCTTTTTGTTCAATGTGGATGTAAGTCTATGGGTGAGGTTTCCGTTTCCTAGTACCCTAAAAATAAATAATGAGGAGAACAACAGCGGTAAAATTGTTTGCTCTACAAACCAGTGTGTTCATAATCAAGACAACAATGAAATAAGACATAAGACACAGCGATGCGAAATGAGACCGGTAGCTATACCCATAGAGTTTACAAATGGCCACACCCCTTTTACATTAAGAAAAAAGTGGATATTACAACATAAACTTTTATTTTAAATCGTAATACAGCGCAAATTAAGGCTTGATGAGCAAAAAAATTGTTTCTCTTTGGTTCCCACTTTTTTGGGAACGGAAATGGTCTAAAATGCCAGCTTTGCCAGACTAGCCTTTGGGCTCAAATGCAGCAAGTGATTCTCTGAGAAAATGGAGGGGAATCCCTCTTTTAGGTGATCAGAGGGGACTGTGTGGGGGAGGGTCATTTTTAGACTTTAGTTGCCCAGCATATTACACATGGCACAATAATTTAATTTTTTTTTCCTTTTTAATGTAATTTGCATTAATATTTACCAAGATTTTGTGTGTGCATGAAATGGAGCGCGTGTAGGGGGCGTGGCCTTAATAACCCTGCTGTGTGCATGTGATTGAGCAACTTTTAGTCTAGAACTTAAACTGAAATTGCATTAAATCTAATTGTTTTAACCTAGATTATGCTGCAAGAGTCAGCTACATCTAAATTCCTAGTTCCTGCAATTTTGCTAACTTCCAGTTCATTCCCGTTAATTCCCAGTCTTGAAAATTCCCGTAATTTTGCAACCCTAGTTGCCAGTTACTACTGAAATACTATTATTGCTTTTATTACATCAGATTACATCAGAAACTAAATTTAGATGAGAAAAGATGCCTTGGCATATGTTAAAAACATATTTAAATTAAAGCTACGTTTTACTTCAGTCAATATTTATTAGTTTCAAGTAAAGATGTTTTTATTTTTAGTTTAACTATGAAAACCCTGCTGACTGCTTTATCATCTCTCAACAGGATCTCAGTAGTCCCAACCAGTATGACACCGGAGTGGCCCTGACTGGCCTTTCCTGCTTTGTGACCCCTGACCTTGCTCGTGACCTCGCCAATGACATCATGACTTTGGTAAATCCCTTCACAGTGTTTACTTCAGGCAAATATTGACGCTGAGCACACATTAATTCAGTCTCACCCTTCATCCATCTCAGATGTCTCACACTAAGCCGTACATTCGCAAGAAGGCGGTGCTGATCATGTACAAAGTGTTCCTGAAGTACCCCGAGTCCCTTCGCCCTGCCTTCCCACGCCTCAAAGAGAAGCTGGAGGACCCAGATCCCGGTACGGATTTAAAATTTCCCAATTTCCAAGAACTGGGTATTCTATAAGATGCGTACATTTCGATTAGCGATTCATGCGGACGCATTTTAGTGCGATTTTACCCAACCCTAATTCTCGCTAAACGCTAATCTTTCAGGCTTCCAATTGTTTAAATTGTGTATTTCCCAGGCGTCCAGTCGGCAGCTGTGAACGTCATCTGTGAACTGGCCAGAAGAAATCCCAAGAACTATCTTTCCTTGGCACCCCTGTTCTTCAAACTCATGACCTCCTCCACCAACAACTGGGTTCTCATAAAGATCATTAAGCTGGTGAGAGATGTGTTGGGTTGGAAAAGGAAGTGATTCTCCACTTTTATCTGTTTCTTTAACGAGGTTTCCATGTTTTAGTTTGGTGCTCTCACTCCTTTGGAGCCTCGTTTGGGGAAGAAGCTGATTGAGCCCCTAACAAACCTCATCCACAGGTAACGGTGATACTCCAAAGCGCTGAAGCTGACCAGAAATATTAGGGTTAAATATAATATTTATTTTCATTCTTTCATTCCCTCCTCTCAGTACCTCGGCCATGTCGCTTCTCTATGAGTGTGTCAACACGGTCATAGCAGGTCAGTATTATTTGGTGCCGTGACCCGGTGTTGTACCAGAGCACTCATTATTGATTAAAGCCATTATTGATGTCTGTTTTCTCTCCCGTTTCACCTCAGTGTTGATCTCTCTGTCCTCTGGGATGCCTAATCACAGTGCTAGCATACAGGTGGGCCATTGTCGCATTAGCCACTGATTTATATTCACTATTAATGGACTTTCCGCACTATTTATTGTCTGTTAATTCATAATGAGCTATATAGAACTGTGTTGATAAATTCACATAGTAATACACCACATTTCTTTCTCTTAAGCTGTCACATTGATTTTGAGTTATGTTTTAAATTTTTTTGTGTCCATTCATATAATTACTTAAAGTTCAATTAATAAATAAATTAAGATGCACGTCATAAAGCATAAACATGTTAAGTATTTACATTTTAACTACGTGAACTTGATAAATATTAGATATGTAGGGCCAATGCCTAAGTTTTTAAATAATTTATAAAAATAAAAAATGCATACCAATGTATGCAATTTAATACATTATTAATATGTTATTTAATACAGATTATTTTTAGTATTATGTGTCTTCTAGCGCTGCCAAACAATTATCGGCAAACAATTATCGCGATTTAAGTTGTTTTTTTTTTTGTATACACAATATATATGTGTGTGAACTGATGTATTATATTTAAGACACGCATACAGCGTGTATTTACTACGTTTAGGAAACCTTTTATTTTTAGTAAATATTGTTGAGCTAATGCCATATTTTATTAAATTATTATTATTTTTTTATTAAATTGAATTTAATAAATAATTTTTAATATAATAAATATTTTTTTAAATGTTATAATTTACGTTTCTGTTTTTTTAATAAGGTAAATTCTAATATTTAATTTTAGCAATTATCATGATTAAGTCACTTTTGATAAAACCAGCTGCTAAATGAAGGAATTACTGAAATATTTTTAAAATGTAAAAAGTAGCAGTCATTATCATTAAATGGTTTGTTTGGATGAAACCAGCTTCTAAATTATATAAAGGCTCTGGAGATCAGCATTTAGCCATCAGTCAACCACTGTTTATGTATCTTACCTAATTTTGCCAAACTGAATCTTTGGCTCTTAAACAAGCACTCATCTAAAGTTGGCTTCCTCTTTGAATGTTGCTGTATGATGGTTTTAAACACGGTAATAATGTCTTGTGTCTCTTCTTCTGTTTTCCGTTTCTCTCTCTCTCTTGTCCGCAGCTCTGTGTGCAGAAACTGCGAATCCTGATTGAAGACTCGGACCAGAACTGTGAGCCTTCTGTCAATGCCTGCAGTGTGTCATTCTCTCATTGTCTGCGTGTTTCTGAGTCCCCCCCCCCCCGGCCCTGTAGATGAAAATCCGTATAGATCTCCATCCTGGATAACTCGAAGACACCTCAGTACTACAATAGGGAGTTGGCAAGAATCAATCCTATCTTTGTATCTTGTGGAACTAAAAAAGGTTCCTCCAAAAAGCAACAGCATGTTACTCCTATTCATCATTTATCTTGCAGGAGTTCGAGTTATCAGTGTCCCGGTCAAGCCACTGGCTGTAGACTAGCTCTGTGAATCCTGGACTGCCATGTTTTGTTTCTCAAGAGTTCCCTCACGGGGCTGTTTGATATTTCTTTCCAGCTGAATTTTTTGGCATTCTGTCAAACTTGAAGGCCCATGTGTTCCTGAAATAGATCAGTGTATTTGTACATTGTGCATTAACAAAGCTAGACCGTGCACTTAACGGCCCAAGACCACAAAAATGTGGCTCCAATTGACATGCATCTATATTTGGTCGATCAAATCTTGCGGGCATTTAAACCATCACTTATCTTAAATCAAATATGCCTTTCATTTTTAAAAATCTGGCAGAGGAAAACAAAACTGAAGTCCATTTGTGTCCATGTGGGGGTGTGTTTATGGGTAGGTGTGTGTGTTTGTTGTCGTCTGTGTGTGTGTGTTTTCCCATTGTCTTTGTGTGTGTCCATGTCTCCATGTATATTTGTATATTCAGATTTTCAGTTACAAAAAACTAGTAATTTGGGTTTTGCTTTTCATTTTAATTTCTAAAAGACATTAATCATTTAAATTCAGTCGGCGCCAAATTGAAGTTCATATTTTTTTCCAAATGTGAGATTAGCATAAATGCAATATAGCTAAAGTTAGCGAACAGAGAGACTACGCTTTAATGCAAGAGTTACTTAGGCACTGTGATTCGTTTACAGTGAAGTACTTGGGTCTTCTGGCCATGTCCAAGATCTTAAAGACGCACCCCAAGTCTGTGCAGTCGCACAAGGACCTGATCCTGCAGTGTTTGGATGACAAGGATGAGTCCATCCGACTGAGAGCCTTGGATCTGCTCTATGGCATGGTGCGTACGACATTTAAACATGAAGTCTTGAAGTTGTAAGGTGGGTTTGCTAAAATGCTGTGGAAAATGTGGTTAACTAGGTCTCGAAGAAGAACCTGATGGAGATTGTGAAGAAGCTGATGCTGCATGTGGACAAAGCGGAAGGCACCACTTACAGAGATGAGCTGCTCACTAAGATCATCGATATCTGCAGCCAGAGCAACTACCAGTATATCACCAACTTTGAGTGGTAAGACTAAACAACAGCTATATGTCTGATGATTGCCTGTGTAAACATGTCAAACACATCCATCTGATGCATCTTGAACCTTCTCGCGCATTACACAGCTCCAGTTTAAATAAGCTCAGTTTAAAAAGAAAAAAACATAGTCCTGAGACCTTTAGTTTTTCTGATTCCACTATCCTGAATGAATGAACCTTTTAAAACGTGGTTATAGCAGTTACTTTAACAATTTTACATAATCATTACTGGATACAGAAATCAGAAAACAGCTGTCTTTGTCTTCCAGGTACATCAGTATCCTGGTGGAACTGACTCGTCTGGAGGGCACCAGGCACGGGCATCTAATCGCCTCTCAGATGCTGGACGTCGCCATCCGCGTCAAAGCCATCCGAAGCTTCGCCGTGGCTCAGATGGCCACTCTGTTGGACAACGCACACCTGCTGACCGGCAACACGCAGCGAAACGGGATCTGCGAGGTTCTCTATGCCGCCGCGTGGATCTGCGGAGAGTTCTCAGAGTATGTGATGAGGATCTAGAAAGGTTCGAGGTTCAACTATATCGCAGCGTGCTAACAGCCTTTTTCGTACAGGCATCTTGAAGACCCCACGCAGACACTGGAAGCCATGCTGAGACCCAAAGTGGCCACTCTGCCCGGTCACATCCAGGCGGTGTATGTACAAAATGCAGCCAAGTTGTTTGCGACGGTGCTGCAGAAGCACGAAGGAGACACGGACAGCCAGGCGGCGCAGGAGACCAGCCAGCTGCTTATAGACAGACTGCCGCTGTTCGTCCAGAGTGCCAACCTGGAAGTGCAGGAGAGGGTGAGGAGAAGCCTTGTTCCGACATCTCGTCCCCTATGCAAATGAATGATGGTGTAAAAAAATGCATGGTTACTGTAGTTAAAACATGAAAACAATAAACCCGGTTTTGCTACAATAACCATAGTTTGACCATGGTATTTGAGCTGGCAGTGTTTTTTGTATCATGGGTACTTATTTTTGCGTTATAGACACTAAACGACAAGATGAAATGGAAATTCAGTTTAAAAATCTAAATTCAGTCCATGCTAATACATGTAAAACATGTTAGAATTCATGTTGACAGAATGTTAGGAACATCTTAACATGATCATTTGTAGAACCGTGTTAAAAACATGCAGGAAGTGTTGGAAATATGCAAGCAGCGTGCTTAGTCTGTGCAAGCTGCTAAATGTTGTGCTAAAATGCTGCTTAGTTTGTCAGGCTTGTTCCAGCTTAAAAGACCAGCAAACCGTATAATGGCGTTTGATATGGTCTGTTTGAGTCTCTGAGACCAGCTAAAGAAGTAGTGTTAAAATCGATCTTCACCATGATGTTCCCCACACAGGCGTCCTGCATCCTCCAGCTGGTGAAGTACATCCAGAAGCTGCAGCAGAAGAACGTGGAGGTGGCCGAGGAAGTGACGGCTCTCTTCGCTGGAGAGCTCAATCCTGTGGCCCCCAAGGCCCAGAAGAAAGTGCCTATACCAGATGGGTGAGTCATTTATTGATCATCTCAAGGGAATCACTAGAAATAGATGTTTCAGCTGTTGTTTTCCCCCTCCAGTCTGGATCTCGACGCCTGGATCAATGAGCCTCCATCAGAGAGTGAGTCTGAGGACGAGAAGCCCAAAGCGGTCTTCGCCAAAGAAGAACCCAAGCATTCCAGATCAAGACACACCGAGGTTGATGAGAAAGAGTTGGCCAGGGTAAGCCCACGCTGTCATTCAGAAAATGTGAAAATGCAGTTGTCTTAACACACTTGTTTAATTTTACACAGAGGAGGGAAGCCAGGAAGCAGGAACAGGCCAACAACCCGTTCTACATCAAGGCCTCACCATCATCTCAGAAGGTACGCAGTCAGATGATGGGTATAATTGACAGAAATTTTTTAAAATACCATATGAACCGTTTTACTAATCTTTTGTTTGATTTGGCAGCTCTAAACTTAAGAAATAGGCTACAATTTATAGAAATTAGTGAACTTAAACCATAACTACATAAACAATCTGCGGTGTACCACAGGGTTCGGTGTACGGACCGTTTATAATCTATATCAATGGCATGTGCAGGGAGTCAGATATACTAAAACAAGATTGTAAGCAGGTTGCCATTTAAATAAGCAAATCAATTGCTATTCAGAAATAATTTTTGTTTGTTTGAATGAATAGTTCACCTAAAAATGAAAATGTGCTAAAAATGTACTCGCCCTCAGGCCATCCAAGATGTAGAGGAGTTTGTTTCTTCATCAGAACAGATTTGGAGAAATGCAGCATTGCATCACTTGCTCACCAATGAATCCTTTGCAGTAAATGGGTGCCGTTAAATGAGAGTCCAAACAGCTGATAAAAGCATCACAGTAATCCACACCACTCCGGTCCATCAGATAATGTCTTTTGTATTAAAAAAAGCTCCATGTGTGTAAGAAATAAATCCATCAAGTCGTTTCTGGACAAAATATGAGTCCATAATAACACTTCCTCCATTGAAAAAGTCCGCTTACATCAAAGTCCATCAAACTGTCCCTTTCATCACTCATAAAAAGTGCTTAATCTGTTCCTGTTTCATATTCCTTTGACCGGGTTTTGTTGCAATTTCCAGCCCACTTTCAGGCTGTGGCGTTAGAAATGCTTCAAAACAGTGAATCACTTTACGAAACAATTGTTTTAAACGATTCAGAGCTTTGAAAACCATACATTTCTCTTCTTTTCAGCTTCTGCTCTAATTTTACTTGAACGTGTCTGCAATTGCAGGTGTATGACGCGCCGGGTGTAGAACACATTCCTGTGGTGCAGATCGACCTTAGTGTGCCTCTTAAAGTCCCAGGTGAGCAAATCAACAGCCCCTTAGATGCTTTTTTTTCTCCTTCATCCTTGTATAATATGTAATAATCTCATTGTCTTTGGTTTGGTCCAGGGATGCCCATGTCCGACCAATACCTGAAGCTGGAGGAGGAGCGCCGACAGAAGGAGAAGGCAGACAGGAAGAAGAAGGAGAAGAAGAAAAAGCGGGAGAAGCGAGGGAAAGAGAGGAAGGCGGATTCGGGTCCCGAGAGTGAGGAAGACATAACGCCCGCTCACCATGTGGACATAGTCACAGAAGAAATGCCAGAGGTGGGCATCTGTTATTTCGGAGTTGCTTAAAACTGTTGTCCAGGAAATTATAGGCAGTAATGTTGATGTCTCGGTTCCCAGAATGCCTTACCAAGTGACGATGACGATAAGGATCCCAACGACCCTCATAAAGCTCTCGACATCGATCTGGACAAGTACGTACCACATCGTCGCCACCTACAGTTCGTACATGGGCTTCTCCCAAACAGCCAATAATCGAATCCGGTATTTAAATATTTGGAAATGTAACTCTTTATCTTGATAAATTAAATCACAGTTCTAAAGGCTTCTCTTGATATTTCAGCTAAATTCTTTTTCTGCATTGCGTTGTGTGCTGGAAACAGATACAGTCAAATCAGAGAAGCGAAAATAAAAGTTTTGATTAATAGTGGCTTCCCAGGTGAAAAACGAGTACACTTCTTTAAAGTGCTCTATTTTCACACACTAGTTTTCTACATTATATAGTAAAAATTATTCTTTAGTACGTCTAACTGTGCTGTTTTGAGTCACCATGTATATGAATTCAAATTAGCTTTTAACATACTATCTCTGTATTACCGCTTGTAGTGCACTTGAAGCCATCTTTCATACACTAGCTCACTCAAGTGTGCTTAACACATTTTCTTAATACAGAGATCATATGTTAAAAGCTCATTTGAGTTCATATTCATTGCGTCTTAAACTAGCACAGTTGAGTACTCTTGAGTTTATCTTAAAAAGCACTAAAGAATAATTTTTTTACTATATCATGTACAAAATTAGTGTGCGAAAATAGAGCACTTTATGGAAGCGTACTTGTTCCTTTTTTACCTGGGTTTGCAAAACAAATTTGTCCAAAAGTGAACGTGCTTTTGTTTTATTCTCCAGTTTTTATTTCAGTGCATCACACGTGTTAAACTCTCCAGTTCTCCTCGTTCTTGTTGTTTGGTGTCTGAGACGCTCTTGTTGATCTAAGGATGTTCTTAGTATCACCACTGTTTTCCCTCCAGATATTGTTTTATCTCATGCTTTTTGTCGCTCTCATTCGTTAAACCACCTTTATCAGACTAATGGGTCTAGAACTTCCGTTCTGTTGGATTTTCGAGGAGCTTTCTCCAGTTGCCCTGTGTCTTCTCCACTCTCTCACACGCACTGCTTTCTGCTTCTGTCTTTCTCCATCTCTCCCTCACGCACGCACTCATCTGCCCTCCTGACAGTCTGCTCTCTGGTTCTAGCTCAAGGTAAGTACTTCCTGCGGTCATGTGACCCAGCAGAATCAACAGCCCAGTTACCACACCCGTTTTTCCTGCCAGTTGCAGTATGTCACTGTTGGACCGAGTAATGTGTGTCGAGAACACATTGTGCATGACTGATCAGCTCACCTGCTAGTTGGGTTTTGGCTGCGGTCTTATTGCTACAACCTGAACATTTTGGTTATAACATTTGGGGTTGGTAAGACTTTGTGAACTCTATTCACCAAGGCTGCATTTATTTGATTACAAAGAAAATAAAAACTGAAATATTACTACAGTTCAAATCATTATTCAGGTCTTAAGTGTTGCATGATCCAAATATACTGTTTTTTGTTTGTTTTTTTTATTAACAATTAGTTATTAATTTTTATAGAAATCATGTGTTGACCCCTAAAACAAACGAATTTTGTGAATTGTAAATGTAAATTGTAAATTTACAGTCAGTTTTAATCAAAACTTGCATCTTTGCTGAATCATTTTCCCCAAATAAATATATAAATACATATCTTACAGACCCCAATCTTTTTAATGTTACTGTATATACGTCCGCATTGACGGCCTTGCCTGGCTTTGACTTTTCCCTGAACCTCGTGAGCATAGATTTCAAACCCCTCAGCTGTTTTCAGCTTGATGTTGGACAAGGCCTCTTCACACCAAATCTCCATTTCTGACACGAGACAAATGCACCTCGAGATTTCAAGCAAACCAAACCTTCACACTTAGTTCAGAGTATTACACTTCACTTCAATTTTGTGTTTGGTTTTGCCTTTTGTTTTCTGTTTTGTTTGGATTAATACCTTTTGTCTTAAAGTGTGTGTGTCGGCTTAGTAACACGAGTTTGTGCTTATAGTGATTTAAAAATAACCATTTCCTTTGCGTATGAAATAAACCACACTGGTTGCCCTTAATGAATGGCTGTGTTCACACAGCAGCAGAATTCGGTTGTCAATCCAGTTTTTGAGTCCTTAATGCGGTTGCGTTCACACACAGTGCGGTTATTTACGGGTGTGACGAGCACATTCTGTTACCGAACTCACACCTGTACATTTTCCCGGACTCACAACCACGTTCATAGAGACCGGATTCTAAACGCAACGGAAAGCTGCTGTGTGAACGAGACGTTTCTGGACTCACTCCGGTTTATAGCCACAAAGCTACATGCTTTTTTGGTTTAATCATTACTCATTTACGCCACATTTAAATTCAAACTACAAAGTCACACTCTAGAAACCATGTTTAGCCTCATATCGGATTCTGTTTTTGACTGTTTTGTTTTAAATTTTCATTCAGTAACATGTATTTGTTGATGAAATGGCATACTTGTCAGACTTGATGCGAACAGGCCTTTATACTTTCGCCCCGTACACTAAAAAAGCTGAAGCCTCTCCTAGCATCCCATGTGACTGGTTCTCTCTCTTTCTGTCCATCTAATTTCTGCTTCTCTTATTCTTTCCAGGCCGCTTGCAGACAGCGAGAAGCTTCCGGTGAGGACCCACCGTCCAGAGGTGCTGAAGAGCCCTGCCGAGGACCGAGACAGCGAGAGCGTCCCGCAGGAGACCAGGAAGAAGAGTGGGAAAGAGAAGAAAGAGAAGAAAAAAGACAAGGAGAAAGACAGGAAGGTGAGTTGGCGGTTAAGAGCGAATATGTAATTCTGCTTCGTTGATATTCAAATGGTGGTTTGGGTGTTTCGCAGAGGAGCAAAGAGGAAAAGAAGAAAAAGAAGAAACACAAAGAAGTGGAGGAGGAGCTTCTGGAGTCCCAGCCAGAAGAGACCATCCAATCAGAGGAGACCAAAGAGCCGGCAGCCCCGCCCACATCCACATCTGCTGAAGTACGATTGGCTTTAAAACTGATATTAAATCATTTTCTTTAAAAAAAAAAAAAAAAAGCTGGGGCCTGTTCCATAAAACAAGTTTACCAAGTAAGCCAGGTTTATTTCAGTTAGTCTGACTTCCTGTCACTTGATTTGGTTTAAAATGAGTCAGACTAATTAAAACAAGCCTGGCTTATTTGGTAAACTTGTTTTATGGAACAGGGTCTTATAGCCTCTGCATCACTAACATTTGCCGTTTGCTTTATTTGTACTTATAATATTCCATTACTTTGTTGAAACAGAAACTATTATTTGACAGTCCAATGTTGAAAATGGAGAGGGGAGGAAAAAAAAAAAACGTGTATATATATATATATAATATATATATCTCCATTTTCAACTTTGGACTGTCAAATAATAGCACGGATAGATTTACGTTTTGTTTTTGTTTTTGTTTTACATTTGTATATGAATTGTTATTATTAATGTTGTTAACAACTAACAGATTAATGGTCAAATAAATTAACTTAAAAATAAAATGCATCTTAAATACAAGACACAAAGATTTTTAGGAGCATATCAGTTTGCATACATGATTTTTATTTATATTTTTTTTTCATACAACTTAAAAAATATATTATTAGCTTTGTTCCATGTACATCTTGCAATTTCAACCTTAAGATGCATTGATTAATATTAATATTTGACTAAAACAATTCCAGCATTCTTAAAATCAGCACCACCAGGGGGTGCAGTGTTAAATTTGCATTTGCTTAAATGAACACAAATGAGGTCCTCATTTACATGGTATACATTCATAACTGAACTGAAGCGAAACGTGATATATTAAAGATAAGACAGTGGCAGTAACAGAGGTGGTGATGGAATATGTGCTGGTTGTGTTTTTGTTTGGGGGTTCTGCTCGGGTCAGACAGGACCGGACTCATTCTGCCCACCCCTTGCCTTCTCTCTTGTAGGCCTCGGATCTGGATTTCTGGCTCTCTAGTGCTCCTGTACCCCCCGCCGCCCAGGTCCGGTCCCTCACGCTCTCTCCCTGTCTTCCCCCTCCGGTCTGTCCTGTTGTTAATGAGCGCTTGTTTCGTGTTTTCCCTCCTCCGGGCTCTCGCTGATCTCTTTGTCTCACCCGTCTTATTTCCCGCTGTTTTTCACAGGTCTGGCACATTTGTGTGTGTGTGTGTGTGTTGGCGTTTGCTTGTTTTAGTTCAGGATGCATGTGTGCACGTGCAGAGGTGTAAATGTGTCTTAATCACTGATGTGGGACGCTTCTCCTGATCGTTGTTGTTTAATCATGATAAACAGCCAGGACTCTTGACAGTTCTTGCGGTTCCAGTCTATCTGCCTCATGAACCGAATATAGGTCACCTGAGACATAGAGGACTTGATTTCCTTTTTTTTCTTTTTTTATCTGCCCAAATATCATAGCTCATTTCCTCTTAATGCGAACATAGATTTCAAAATATCATTTTCTCACTGCAGGTTCAGCTCAATTCAACAACGTCAAATCAGCTTTTCTTCTTCTTGATCATGATATTGTTAGTTTTGCATGCTTCATAGTGTAGCTGATCATTCCTTGGCCTCTGGACAGTTTTGAAAGCAGGAAGTGTGTGTTTTAATGTGTGTTTGTTTGCAGGAGGTGACGGTGCCCTCGTCTGCTGCTGCTGCTGTTGTGGATATGAGCTCAGCAGCCGCCCCAGAGTCTGAACCCGATGAGCCCAAAGACACAGAGCCAGAGGACACGGTGGGGCTCACACAGATGCCTTTGTGTTGTTGTGGGGTGTTTTGTTTTAAAAACAGGTTTTTTTGTTGTTTTGCAGTGCTGTGTTCATCTTTAGACATATTTTTTTTATTTATATATATATATTTACACACACATTATATTAAAACACTATAATTATAAAATTGAAATAAACACACAAACTGATTTGAAATAAGACATCATGTAAATGTTAAAATGAGCATTTTTGTAAAAATATGTAATAAAGTAAACATTACTCAAAAATACTAATAAATAATAGTTGCATTTTAAGAATTAAACAATTTAAACATTGAATAAATAACAAGTTGTACATCTTTAATCAAATAAAAATATTTGCATTAAATAAATAAATAAAAATTAAAATAATGGGACATGTCTGTGTAATAGACTTACTTTTGAATTAAACATTAAGGTTTATTTAAATATTTTAAATTGCACATGTCTACACGTGATTAAACAATTGACAAAAAATATAAATTATTAAGCTGAAATTATTTGCATTACATACAAAATAAACAATATTATATTGAAAATATATCATACATTTCAATTAAACATTAATTAACAAATATGCATTTAAAGCATATTTGTTAATTAATGTTTAATTTAAATGTATTGTGTATTTTTTAAATATAATTTAAAAATGACATTTAATATTAACATTAACATTAATATTACATTAAACATGGAAATAAATTATACAGCTTTGAACAATAACTGTAAAATCATTTATATTTAACTAAATAACAAAAATAGTAAGATTTTTAAGAACTGTATGCACAGTAAAAATGAAGTACATCAAATATATCTACTTTTAATTTAACAAAAAAATAACAATGTATTGCAGTGGTCTTGGTCTTATTGTCAGTAAATTCTATATTGTACTGGCATTGCTGATTGAATTTAGTAATTAGCAAGGGATGAGCAGGTCACATGACATGTTTCTGATTTGATGTATGTTTAGGCAAGGAATAGTTTTTTTTTTTTTTTTATTCATTTAGGAACTGGTTGCTTCATATCATGAATATTTAAAAAATAGGCAGAAGTAGAAGTGCTCTTTTGAAGCTAGATCAAAGCAACTGTCTTTTGGTTTCCTTTACAGAAATCCTCTAAACACAAGAAGAAGAAGCAGAAGAAGGAAAAGGAGGAGAAGGAGAAGAAAAAGAAGAAGCGACACCACCATCATCACCATCACAGTGACACCGGAGGAGATGATTCAGTGCAAAACGGTACCGTGGAGGACGAGGAGCCTCTGCCGGTCAGTATCTGTGTAGTCAGCCAATCACAGAAGACACTCTGTGTCACTAAAATAGGAAGTAAAAGCACTTTATACTGTACTTATCCAGCCTCCGTCTCGTTTCAGCCCATGTCCAACTACTCTCTGCTGGCCGAGAACTCTTACATCAAGATGGTGAGTGTGACGTGATGCTTGTCTCGGTCTGTGATTGAGATCCCGTGATCCTCAAACACGCCTGCTGTTTTTACTGAAGACACTCACATTGCTTAAAGTGATTCTGGTCTGTAGTTTATGAATGATTTATTGTTCATGTGTCTCTGTATGTATGTATGAAGATGAAAGAAGATGCCGATCAGGTAACCTTGACAACAGAACTGATGTTATTGCTACTAATTTGCTGTGATTCAGACTTTAGTCACAACAGACACTAAATATGAACAAAAACAAGATGAACTTGAAGTCAAGATGATGTTTGTGTTTATATGCTGTTTTTTAAATCATTTATTATTTTATGCGATATAAATATATATAATTTAATAATTATATAGTATAGTAATTTTTCTGTTTTGTTGAAACTAAATAATATATAAACATAAATAAAATACAAAAAAAGTGTTAAAGTGTGTGTGTGTGTATATATATATATATATATATATATATATAATAAAATATAAATGTATAAAAATATATTGAATAATAAGTTTGTGTGCATAATAAATATTAATATAATTTAGAAATATGCAATTTATAACAAATTATGTATGAATTTTAATAATGTGGTATTGTGTCTTTTAAAATTTTTATTTATAAAATAAAAACAATAACACAAAGTAAAAATCTATTCAAATGTTTAATTATGAAAATTATACTATAGCTAGTACATGCATATATAACTATGTAAAGAATGTAATCATTATCAATATTAAACTATATAATTTATACATACGGGTAGTTGACATATCAGTGTGTCCTATGGTGTTAAAAAAATAAATAAAACCTCTAGCATAGAAGATAATCCTCTCTCATGCTGTTTGTAACGCTAAGAATGAAGGTACATTTTTCTCATGTTTTTTTCCCTCTCTCTCCGTAGGACACAGTCCAA
>JAUYWG010000060.1:8017538-8054253 GCA_034779775.1 Enteromius afrohamiltoni | reverse complement strand
TATACACACACACACACACACACAGTTGTACTCATAAGTTTACATACCCCTTGCAGAATGTGCAAATTGTTAATAATTGAAACAAAATAACAGGAATCATAGAAATTACATGCTATTTTTTATTTAGTACTATCCTGAATGAGCCATTTCCCATAACAGATGTTTACATATACTCCACCAGACCCAATAATAACTGAATTTATTAAAAGGACCCCATTTAAAAGTTTACATACCCTTGAATCTAAATACTATGTATAATTTCCTGGATATTGTATTTTGTGATAGTTGTTCATCTTGAACAGTTCACTGCTCTTCAGAAGAATCTTTCAGCTCCCACAAATTCTGTGGTTTTTCAGCATTTTTGTTTATTTTGACCTTTTTCCATCAGTGACTGTAGTATTGTGAGATCAGTCTTTTCACACTGAGGACAACTGAGGGACTGAGGGTATGCAACTATTACAGAAGATTGAAACCGTCCCTGATGCTCCAGAAGGGGAAACGATGCGTTAAGAGCCGGGGGTTGAAAACTTTTTTTAAATGAACATCATGGTAAAATTCACTCATTTTGTCTTCTGGGAAACAAGTAAGTAGCCTTTGAAGGGTAGTACTAAATGGAAAAAAATATAAAGTTTAGGCAATATAAGAACAATATACACATCTTCATACTGTTCAAAAGTTTTCAGACCCCAGCTCTTAGTCCATTGTGTATGTGTGTATATATATACATAAACATACAAACATATATTTTATTATATCAACATTTTACTTGAATGAGAAATACAAACATACTAAAACTTGTACATAAAGAACTTGTAATAGCATATACCTAAAAGCAGAGTCAAATAAAAACTGGTGTCTGCTGTGACTAACATCTTTTGAGTGCTACAAGACTGTCTAAACATCTCTGAGCTTTGACTCTAAACATGAGTTATTAAATACACCCGTGTATTGGTGTAGTTAAAGCTGATGTGATCTTTTCCTCATTTTGGATGATGATGATGATATCAAAAGCATTAACTCCCTTTGACCTGGACTAGTCTTGGGCTAGTAATATTTCCATTTCTTTTTGCCTTCTTTAACCTGAGATCCAAGTGTTGGTGTCCGGGTGTGTTCTACGTATTTTGGCCTCCTAGCACTTTCCCGCTCCATTTAAAAACATCTTGTCTGTTCTCTAGGTGTACGACATCCAGGGCAACCATCAGGATGAGAGCAAAGTCGTGGTGTCGGTCATCTTCGAGAACAAGAGCGACAGCTTCCTGAAGTCGATGGAGTTCAATGTGCTGGATTCCCTCAACTCCAAACTGCAGCGGCCGGAGGGAGCCGGCCCTCACGACGGCCTCACCGTCCCCTTCCAGCTGCCACCAGGTCAGGACAGCCACGTTCCTGAGAGCAACATTGACCGGGCTCACCCAGATTTCGCTCATGTCTTCTCTTCTTTCCACAGGGGTTTCGAACGAGGCCCGCTTCGTGTTTTCAGTGCAGAGCATCGTCATGCCTCAGAAACTAAAGGGAACCCTCACCTTTATAGTTAAGGTGAGGAGCACGCTCATGAAAGCATGAGCTTTTCTGGATGTTTCCAGTGTTGATTTATGTTATTGATTGTTTTCTGGTGCAGTCGGACGAATCCTCCACTCATGAGAAACTGGACTTCAAACTGCACTTTACATGCACGTCATACCTGATCACCACTCCCTGTTACAGGTGAGATACACACTACCACATGACCAGACCACTCTTACCTGGAGCGCTCTATATTTGTATATGGAGTGCTCTTTATATATAGGGTATAATGGGGGGCTTATTTCTTTCTTTGGGTGTGGATGATGAAAATATTTAGTCACTTGCATTGGGTCTGTTGTTAATTGTTGGACGGTCCTGTATTGGATGTCGCTGAACGTTCATACCTTGTGTTGTCAGTGATGCATACGCAAAGCTGCTGGAGTCGGGCGACCTGAAGGGCAGCTCTCTACGGCTAGAGGGGATCAATATGCCCTTCCACCACCTGCTGGCCAGGATCTGCTTCCACCATCACTTCTCCGGTGCGCCCACTTCACAAAGACACCCGTGTACCTTTCAAATTACGAAAACCCTTTAATCAGTTCCTCTCTTGTTCCCTGTGCTTGCAGTCGTGGAGAGGATTGACTCCTGCGCCTCCATGTACAGCAGGTCGATCCAGGGTCACCACGTCTGTCTGCTGGTCAAAACCGTGAGTATCTGGGCTCACATCGTAATGAATCTCATCCCGATGACGATTTGTTAAGAACACCCTGCGTTTCTCTTTCACCCAGTCGGATCAGACAGTCTCCATCGACGCCAAGTGCGACGAGCCATCGCTGCTGGGGAATTTGCTGGATGAGATCAAGCAGACCTTTTCGAAATGCTGATTGTGTCTGAGAGTCCTCGCCCTCGCCCCCCTGAACCCCCGTCCCAGTGCAGCCTGTCGGGCTGAACCACACGCTCAGAATCATATATCGCACTCTGAGACTCGTGTCCCTCCTCTTCCTTTGTATTTATTGGATCAGTCGTTCTACTGTTCTTCTTTTAAGATCCCAAATCTCAAGCCTTTGTTTCCCCTCCTCGACCTCCGACGTGCATTGTTTCTTCATCCTCTTCCTCAGCTTCTTCGTCTGTCTCTGACGGTCTTTCCATTGTCTTAACGGTCCATGACTTTCATTTTGAGAACTGGATTTTTTTTCGATGCTTGAGTTGTGTGTTTTTTTTTTTTTTTATGTTTTGCGTTGTGTTGTTTGTTGCGTTATTTTCTGTCCTGAACTCCATCACCGCCTTTCTCTGCATTAAACATCAGCGTGTCTGTTCCTTAACAGTTCTATCGCGTATGTGTTACTCTTTTCGAAGGCTAGCCCTTGCAGGACTGGTTTCGGACCAGAAACATCCTTCCCTCCAACTCTAACTGCCTCTGAGCACTAATTTCACTCATAAGTGCAGTTGCACATTTAGTCGCACACATATAGGACATATAGGTACACAGGGTTGCATTCTAGACCACGTTTATATTCGCGATCCTGTGTGATATTAGCGACATCATGTGATAAACCTATTATTTGTGTCCTAATGTTGGGAGATAATACTACAGTCGCATATAGTTAACTAAACTGCACACTAACAAACTTTGCTCAGGATAACGATGGTTAGTGGCGAAAATAAACGACTTCGGATTATTTTACGTCTCAAAGGTCCGATATAGTAATTCTTGCACTTTAATGTTCCAGCTATTGGACGGTAGGGTGGCAAAGTGGTGAAACATTTCCGCTGAATTTTGGAAACGTTCCAGAAATTTCTGAAACGTTCGGTTTTTGCAAAGTTTCCAGAAATTTACTGCAACGTTCCGCCCCTTTGCAACCCAAATGGACTCCATCACGATGAAATCTCCAGGTCAGCTGTTTACCTCAGTATAGTTTTGATGTATACTGTAGTTTGTTGGGGAAAAAGCTAAATAAATATATAAGTCGCGTCAAATCGACCTTACAGAACAAGTGTTTATGCAGTGTGTGTATATGTATGTGTGTATGTATATATATATATATATATATATATTTATACATACATACATATTATGTAAACACTTATTTTAGATGTGATTAAGTGATTTGGTTAATATATATGTGTGTGTGTGTATAATATATACACACACGCACACACTTATCTTACAAACTAAAGTACTATTCGAAAGCATTCATCATTAAATGTTTTAACCCCAAATATTCCTTAAACATGCCATTTAACACACTGACAGTATCTCATGTACATCATGGACAGTATTATATTAAAGTGACCCCTTGTACGTATCTAACGTATCTAGTCTTGGGAATATAATGCTGTTAAAGGGAGCCTAAACGGTTAAATGTGCACTTCCTCAGTCTGTATCACGTCTGTCAAACGCCTCCGTGGCTTTAACACCCTTCAAACTCATGCTTTGTGTTTTTCAGCTCTTAGAACTGCCGTCTTGTACATTAGCAGATAACAATGAGTCATTCTTTTTTAGTTTTTTTTTTTTTTTTTTTAATATGCTGTTAAATGCCTTTTTTTCCACACTAATGAACTTGTACTGACTATTTCAGGCACATGCTGTAAGTAATTCCTCTGTTTAACTGTCTGATCCAGCACGCTGTAGCGCTCGGTTGTAAGGACGCAACCAAAATAGTGGAGATCTGCTCATGAAACCTGACGTTGTCCTGAGGGTACCTTGCAAGCGTTTTCCATCGTACGAGTGAGTTCGTCAACAAGAAGTGACTTGAATAGCAGGTTAAAAGAACGTTTCTGGAAAAACAACATCTCTAGTGATGTACATGTGGAGAAAAGCGACTAATTATTAATAAGTCCGAATTTTGTGCTACAAGTCACTTTGAAATGTATAACTTGCATGGGTAGGAATGTAAACTTTGCCTACTTTTTGTTTGTTCTCGGCTAATACATGAACACTTGCATAGAGAACTCCCCTGTCATTTCTCGATTGTCGCAATTATTTTCTAGTTTCCTTTTTTACGTAAAAGTTGGCTTCACCATATTACACCTTTTGATGGTATAATGTATTTTTATTTGTTATGAGTACATAAAATTCAGAAAATGTCTTGGAATGTTTTTACAAAATCGCATTTTGCATTAAATCATTATAAATATAAATATCAGTAGAGGGGGTTTGGGGGGGGATTTAGGGGGTGCGTATAGATATTAATACTTTAGCCGTTAAATGTGATTCAAGTGAAGTGGCCCAGCTGATCTAATAAGGTTTTTCCTCTGGCAAGTTGTAGTGCAGATTATTGCTGGATTTGGCTTATCATTAAATATACTCTCATTGCTCTTCGTTTGAAGGTACTGTCCGACTCCTTCATATGTATTTTCCGACTGTATGATGTAATATAATGTTTTAAGATGAATAAATGAACTACAAGAATGACAAATAATGTGCAAGCAACATTTTTGAGAGGTCCACGCAAAAGAGCTTGAGAAGGTTGCTATAGTTTTATGTGTGCCCCAATAAATTCATATTCCTCTATATGTAGACCAAATGTTGGCCTCTGTTTGACCGACTATGTTTTCAGTTTGTAATTATGTGTGAACAAAGATAAACATACTTATTTGCATGTTTGCTATTTATACGAGTCATTTTAAACATGCTTAATGCTTAAAGAAAATTAATTACCTGGGTTGTCTGTGTGGTTGTTTACTGCAGTATTAAAACCTTATTTATTTGAATTAGATATTTAATTTATCTATGAAATGTCTTGTTCTTGTAGGGTAAAGATGGATAGACAGATACAAGTAGATGATAGATAGATCAATCTAGATAGACATGGATACAGATAGATAGATCTGGACGAATAGATAGACCTAGAGCAGGGGTAGGAAATTTCGGTCCTGGAGGGCCGGTGTCCTGCAGAGTTCAGCTCCAACCCTAATCAAATACACCTGAAGAAGCTAATCCATGTCTTCAAGATCACTAGAAAGTTACAGGCAGGTGTGTTTGATTAGGGTTGGAGGTAAACTCCGCAGGACACCAGCCCTCCAGGATCAAAATTGCCTACCCCTGATCTAGAGAGACTGATAGGTAGATCTAGATAGACGGATACATAGAGATAGATCGCTCTAGACAGACAGATAGACCACAATAGATATAGATACAGATAGATAATGATAGATACATATACAGAGATAGACGAATAGATATAGATCTAGATAGATGGAAAGGTAGATGGATCTAGACAGACAGATATAGATAAATGGATAGATACAGATGGGTAGATCTAGACAGACAACTATGGATAGGTAGGTAGATAGATAGTTGGAAAGCTAGATCTAGACAGACGGATAGATACAGATAGGTAGACAGATCTAAACAGACGATAAATATAGATAGATAAACGGATATATTCAGATGGATGGATATAGATAGTTAGGTAGACAGATAGTTGGAAAGCTAGTTCTAGAGACAGACTGAACTAACTTCACACTGTTGGAATAAAAAGACTGCGTAGCATTATGAAATATATTTCAGGCCGGTTGATCTGTTTCCTTGTGCTGTGTTTTAGTGTTTGGGTTAAGCTGCTCGAGCTCATTGGCTGCTGAGGGTGTATTAGGCGGGCCATGGTGTTCAGCAGCAGGCACAGGTCATATAGAGTGACGCTGGGGGAGGGAGCGAGACTCTCAAACAAGCTGCCCTGCTCGCATGTTTATTTACCAGCGGAACGCTTGATTAATCTAACACGTTTAATATCGACGGCAGGTGCTTAACGTGGGTCTTCAAATGCCCGACGCGAACAGCAAATCGGCCGGGGCTGTTACTCGCTGAGCGCAGTTTGTCATCGAGTGACTTCTCTCGGGTTTGTTCGCCCGAGCGTGCGAGGCGTCTGTGAAACGGGGGAACTAAAGTTGTTTACGGACTTGTTTTGGATGCCAGATCGTTCGTTTTCGGAATATGGCTCAGCGTGGACACAATCATGTTGCGAGTTCCCAAAAAGCTTTAATGTTGGAGCTAAAAAGTCTCCAGGACGAGCCGGTTGAAGGCTTCAAAATAACTTTAGTCGACGAGTCGGACTTGTACAACTGGGAAGTCGCGATTTTCGGACCCCCGAATACGCACTACGAAGGGGGCTATTTTAAGGTGAGTGCTGTATCTTGTCTTTAAATGTAATTTGACGAGGTTTTACGCGCATATTAACACGAAACGTCACATTCAGCGTTGGCAAACGAGAGTGACTGTTTTATTCTAATTGTTTATAATCTCTGTAAACGTTGTAAGTGTTACTTTGTGGCTTTTAAAGGAATGCCAATTCTATTGTTTCAAATCTGTCTTCTGTGGAGCACGAAATGAAATGCGTGAAGATAAAAACGTGACCTAGGCCACCATCAAACGTCACTTTGCGTTTCCACCGAATTGTGGATTTAAAGAACGACACGTGTAGAATGTTTGCTTGGGCTGTACTGTTTCTTTAAAGGGAACGTTCTGCGTTCTAATTTTGAAACGTCAACGTTCCATTTGTCCATAATGTGGCGTGTGCTCAATGAAGAGTTGCTCCATTGTTCCTCATTGTTCTCTAGAATTACCATCAGTTGCTTTTTTTACACCCAGTTCACTGGAATTATGTCTAAATGTTTTAAAGCTGTGTGACTTTGATGTTTGAAGTATGAGCTTACTTGTAATAAACCACAAACGTTTTTCAAGATGAAAAGTGAACTCCCTTTATAATCTCAAACCTAAATCATAAAGTGTATGGCTTAACATAGAGCTTCATCACTTTGTGTGCAACGGTGTCGGTCAACAGGAAAACAGTCATATTTATTGCTCCATCTGTCTGTCACATCTAAAGTCTAAATTGTTATCAAATTAGCCTTTAACCCCTTTGTATGTCCTTCAAACTGCGCTTTTTTGTGTGAAAACAAACACAAATGTTTTATTTGAACCTATTGCTGCTAAATATCTTCTGCTGTGTCAATCTGTTAGACCACAACAATGGCAGTTATATTTAGCCTGGCTTCATAGCTGTGCCTGACTGTGTCATTGGCCCGCAAGCCTTCACACATCATGACATTAGAAAGTGGCCACCGTCCTGCTGGGAACATTGGCTAAAGAGTCGCAGCCTGGGTTAAAAACATTTGTTGGGCAATAGTGTCTCTTGTTATTATTATTTAAACTTTACAAGCAATGCATGGCTGTGAAAAAGCCAGTTCTCTCTTGTTGTTTTCCTGCGTTGATGTGGAAAGCCGTGTCTGTTTGTTAGTGGTGAGGAAGGAAGCAGGTCAGCCCTTGGACCCTCTCAACGTCTCTTCCAACAGGAAGAGATGAGTAACCATGACTTCCTGCACACTACTGTACTTCACCAAAGCAGGTTTCCCTTCTGCATTCTTTTTCCTGTTAGTTATTTTATTTTTATTATTTATTTTTTTTTTTTTGATTGTTCAGTGTGTGTTCAATGTGTATTGAATCCTTAAGTTAAATCAGTACACATAGGGCTGCACGATAATCATCTGCCAATATGTAGTGCACATTTTGTAAGTAAAGCCGTTTCTGTTATCAGCGGTAAATGGCATCAATATGAATTTGCGGAAGTAACTTCACAATTACTAGAAAATACTGTTTTTTTTTTTTGTTTTTTCCACACAAGACGTCTCCAACTCTTTGGACCAATTCTGTAGTATGGCCCATATAGGGGCGCCTTCCCAGACAGGGTTTAAATCAAGCCAGGAGTAGGCCTAAAGTAGAATAGTTAATCTTTGTTTAAAAAGTGGCTTTCTGAAACGCAGCTTAAGTTTAAGATGACTATCTATGGAGTCCTGAACTAAAATAGACTAATTTAAACCAAACTTTGAATTAGCGGGACAGAGGTTGGATGTAACAGAATGAACCAATAAAAACTTAAAATTGTGTGGACCTGAGAAGCAAACCCAAAGAAAACAATAGTTTAGGAACCTTTGAAATACAAGGCTTGATTACAATCTGTTGTTATGTCACACTTACTGTTGTTGTCATTCATTTTGTACAAAAAAACTTTTTTTTTTTTTTTTTAGAGAGTCATGGCCAGAATTATATTGGCACCCTAAAAATAAGATCAAAGAGGGTTGTTAATCAGCCCTACCCTGCCTCCTAGTAGGTTTAATTTAATAAATGTAGTTCTGAAGTATCTCTAGTCTTCCTCCAGGAAATCAGCCTATTCAAATCTGGACTACACTAAGTCTAAGACTATTACAGTAAAACCACGCCATTCTTGTAATCTGGTTTAAATGGCCATTTTAGCCCCATAGTATTTGAACTTTTTTTAATAATGTTATGTTATTTATTGATTGATTGGTATAGTCATTATTGGATATTTAAAAACTGTACGGACAATTTCGCAATTTAACTTATTTTTAAATTGTTTTAATTTCTTGCCTTTGCTGTTATCTTATTCTGTCTAGCTTATCTATCTTATCTATCTATTAGGGGTGTAACGGTTCACAAAAATCACGGTTCGATATGGTACCGTAGTGTCGCAGTTCGGTATGTTTTCGATACGGCAAAAATATATATATTTTTTTTTTACTTCACATTTTTATTTATTAAAACTAACATAATATGCCCTTGTTTTTCCCCCTTTTCTTTTACTTTGAACAACAATGGAGCTATGCTTCACACACCTTATTTTTCCATCAATTAATAATTACTTTTACATTGTTTTCTTTTATTTTAATTTCTGACAAAAATATAATTTTGACTGGATGATAAACTGTTCCTGGAATACAAAATTACAGTCATTAGGTGATCATGATATTTTGGTCATATTGCCCACCCCTATCGTCACTCTGTATCCAGCTCCAGTTCTCCCAGCTAGGAGAGATTTGGCGCAGTCATTAAGTTCTCATGAGTAGGATCTCTCTAAGCAGGCTTCAAGTTGTTACACGTGGCGCTGAGCTGACAGGTAGCAGGGTTTGTCGCTTCAGTGAAGCGTGCACACACCCAGGCCCTGTGGCAGGTGATGTGAGCTGGGCTTGGCCGTGCTTGACTCAGCCTGGCAGCTCGAGTCATGTTACCCCCTCCCCTCGCCAGACTGCCGGAGTGTCACAGAAACCATCGACTGACACACTAACTGGGCCTGTTCTAGCTTCGTTTAGTGCCTGGAAGGTGTTTGGAGTGAGTCAGCCCATAATAACAACCCAGCTTAACTCTTTCAAGATGTCTAGTATGACTAAGAACTGGTAATGAACAATCTTTTGTGAGGATGAATTCATGTTTAGCATCCTGTGTGCAGTTCTGGCACATGCCCTAAAACCTCAAGAGTGTAAAGAAAAAAAGAAATGCAGTTGTTTTGTTGGTCTTGTGTTTATATTTAGAAGCAGATATTAAGCGGTTGTGTACAATACCTTGGAAAACTAGGGAAAATGTACAATTTGCTTGCTAGAAAGTATTTTTGGTTTAAAATGGCAATATATTGTGTAGCCCTGAAAGTGACGCTCAGATTTCTAAAAAAAATCAATCAATTCAAAAAAAAGTTGAACAGTCTATTATAAGTGAAATCCATTGGTAATTTCACAATTTGATAACCAAATTATCTAAGGATTCGGTAAATAATACAATAAATTATCATTGATAAAATAGAAATTTACGTTTTCATATTTTACGTTAGTGTCGGAATTGGTCGACATCGCCCAACAAGCAAGCCATGATAAACACTAAATGGATACTCACAGTTTAATAATAATAATAAAAGTATGAAAATCAATAAATCAAACAATCCATTATAAACAAAGCTAAATGGATGAAAATATTGCCTATGAAAAATAAGTCGAGCTATCAATCATAAATTGGATGCGTTCACAATTTGATCATCAACTGGCTACGAAAAAGTTTAAATCGAGGATTACCTCTTATAGCTGTTAGATAATTCAGTATCATATAAAAGGTTAATTATCAGAATGCATGTCTGCACCAATAAACTTGTGGTTAGTTCGCCAACATATAACTAGCGCAACTGAAATAAATAGCTGTTTTGAAGTCGTTTTGACCTCACCTCCACCCAGTGCTTTCCTGTCCGCTCTCTACTGTCTTGTCCATTGAAGGCGTAAAAAAAAAAAAACGAATCAAAATGTTATTATAAATTATGGTTACGATATGATCGAAAATTCACATTAAATTTGAATTTTTTTTTTTTTTTTTTTTTTTTTTTTTTAAATCTGTGATCGCTTATTTATTTTCCTTATATGATATAATTAAGCTATGATATTTCTTGCCATGAAAATAGCCACAAAAGCTGGAATGATGTTAAACAAACAATTCCCCACTATTTTCCCACTAAACCAGAAGGAGGCACCCAATCTGTCATCCATCATTGCTCCAGTGTAGCTGTGGTAGCTGTCATTGGTATCAGAAAGGTGCAAGCAACAGATCTAATTACTACACCCAAAAATACAGGACTACACACTCTGAACAACTGTATCTGATAGATCAGTCCACAGGTGCTCTAGTTCTTCACCGAGAAATTTACGGCCCACTAATTAGGCTAATTACCTGCTTCCGGTAGATCCCAGTTCAATCTTCACTAGCTTTTGGTGTCAAATGAAGCAAGGGTGTGAATTAAAAGAACAACTTCCTACCTCTGGCCCTCAGAGACTGGCTCTCCCTCATGTAGTTTACCCTGAAGGACACAGTTTCCCTGTTCCCTCTAATGTTTCAGTTGGGATGGAGGCACTGGAAGATGAGGCGTAGGAGAACAGGACAGCTTGTTCAAGGAGAGCGGCAGTGACCTGGTTTATTTCCTCTTCCAACCGAATATCCATGGGATTCTCTTCCTCTGAAATGGGATTGCAGGAGAGAGATTTATTTTTAGTTTGCGCTCCAAGATTGGGATTTTCAAGCAAAAACGATTAGTTTATTATGGTTTATTTAATGTAAACCAAATGCTGTGCTCGGCTCGTTCCTGAAGTTACAAAGGAACACGCCACTTTAAAAAAAATTCACAAAGTTTTACCATTTTTTTTTTTTTTTTTTTTTTAAATCCATTCAGCTGATCTCCGGGTCTGGCGCTAGCACTTTCAGCTGCAGCTTAGCATAGATCATTGAATCTGATTAGACCGTTAGCATCATACTCAAAAATGACCAAAGAGTTTTAATATTTTTTGTATTTAAAGGTTTACACCTCCTGTAGTTACATTGTGTACCAGGACGGACGCGAAATAAAAAGTTGTGATTTTCTAGTAATAACTGTGAACTAGCTATACTGTAATAATAATAATAAAGGAATTTTGCTGCCGTACCATGACTGCAATGATATTACGCAGCACCTGAAAGGCTGGGGTCTATTTTCAGGCTCTGCGTAATATTAGCGGCATAGAAAATCGCAATCAGATAAAATGATCTATGCTAAGCTGCAGATAAAAGTGATCCGCCAGACCCAGAGATCGGCTAAATGGATTCAAAAATTGTACAACTCAACTGTTTAACTCTAAAGGAAAAATGTAGCTTTGGACATCCCTGTCCTTTAATGTTTGAGTCTTATCTAGTTATTAGGTAGCGTAGCTAAAGCAAGACGCTCTGCAAACAGGCTGTCACAAGAGCTCTTGTGTATCGGGTCATGTGCAGTGGCAAAGGACTCCTGTAAGCTGCCTCCGGCGAAACGTAATACCGTTACCTTCTCACACGGATCCCTACTTGTGGTTTAATAGGCTTGCTTGCTTGAAAGTTGCCCTACACTACTTGGGTTTCAGGAATTGAGTAGCACTTGATATGTACAGGTGCCACTGTGCGTGTGTGTTGCCGGTTGTGTCTACCCCCACCAGTAACCCTTCTGAGAGCTGGGCCTTTGAAGCACACAGCAGCTGACCGTGCCAAATCAGCAAATGTGTGCAGTGGGGGTTGTGGAGTGGTCCATATGCATGTGTGCCCACCACCCACTGTACTGAAAGGCACCAGGCTCGGCTTGCTACAGATTGTGTAGAGTTTGCGTGAATGTATGTATAAAAGGTTTGTTTATTCTCGGATGTACATGGATGTGCATGTCACAGATTGAGGGTGTAACCGTTAGGGTTCTGAATTCAGCGACACATGTTCAGACATATATTAATATGGTTAAACCCTTTTTCATCTACTATTTCATTGCAATTTCATCGCCACAGGCCTGATTATCATCCTGTGCCACGAATCAGTTTATATGCTGTTTGGCTGCATTGCAGATGGTAGCTTAACTTGTAACAGGCTTTCGGTTAAATCAGATATTCTCAAAAGGAAAAACATACCATGGGTAGTGTTTGTTTGGTTTTTTTTTTTGTTGTTTTTTTTTTTTTCACCTATTGTTGCATGAAGTATTCTTTTAATAAACCCATGTTTTACCACTTAACCAATTAATAGGTGTATTTAACCTGTAGCGATATTGGTTTTATTTTGCTCCTCTGAGTGGCTCTGTCCTTTATCACTTATCATTGGAACACAATGTGCCATTACATCCATTCCCTAATGAATGTGTTATTTGTTCCAGGCACGTATCAAATTCCCCATCGACTACCCGTACTCTCCTCCTGGCTTCAGATTCCTCACCAAGATGTGGCATCCCAACATCTATGAGGTCAGTCTACGCAAACCTAATCAAACTGCAGCCTGACAGCATTTGTTTGGATTAAAAAAAAAAAATTCCAATTTGAATTCATCAGTGGAGTGCTCGCTTATTACTGCCATAGATTTATTGGGTTTGTCGCTTAGGCACGGAACCAAAGTGAGGCACCGAAATCTGTGTTTTGATTCGGTTCGGTACATACCGGTCACTTAGGTACCGGTGCTATAATGGTACCAGGTTTCGGTACCCAACCCTAGTGCTGAGTGACTAATTCATGTTTATTTTGATGTTTGTGTTTGGATTATTGTCCCAGTGGAAGATCCAACCATGACCCATTATAAGATTTCTAACAGAGTCTGTCAGTTTTAGATTTGTTATATGTTGGTATTTGATTGAATCCATGATGTCATGTGTCTAAACAAGATGTATTTATATATGTATATATATTTCATTGTACACATGGAGTACTTTTTATTCCTCTTTCACCAAACCCTTCTTGAGTGTTTGCTGCTAAAAAGCAAATTTTTAGGTTCATCTGATCATAGAAGCCAGTCCCATTTGTAGTTCCAGTCCTGTCTGACAACTGAACATGCTGGATGTTTTTCTTAAACCCTCCTGAACAACATGTGCTGATTTAGGGGCCCTTTTTTTTGTTTTCTGACCTCAACTATTTTCTGTAATTCTCCAGCTGTGATCCTTGAAGAGTCTTTTTCCATTCAAACTCTACTCCTCTCCATGTATTAGGATGCTAGAGACACGTCCTCTTCCAGGCAGCTTCGTAACATTTTATGTTGATTGGAAATGATTAATTATTTCTCTGATGGTGGAAATGGTAATTTTCACTGCTTTAGCTCTTTTTCTTAAAGCCACTTCACTATTTCGTGAAGCTCAATTATCTTTTGCAGCATATACAAAATACATTCTTTGGTTTTTCTCATTGTGTTGATTAAGGGAATTGGGGCTTATTTCTGTGAAACGGGAAACCAGGGTTGGTTTTCATGTTCATAATCACCCTGGTGTGCTCAAAGTTGTGAATATGAATGGGAATATACTTCAGAGATATTATTACTCATAAAAAAATTCTAGGTGTGCCAATAATTGTGGCCAACATGTATTGGAGAAAAACAAACAATGAGATTTTCTCCCCATTTCAATTGTTTTAATTAAATGTTAGGTTAGAATTTTGTAAAAAAAAAAAAAATAAATTAAATAAATGTAAGAAAGATCAAAAGGATGAACAATGCAGATTTATTATCACAGCCACCTTTGCTCACCTAAACCCTCCTTAGTTAATGTTGCTTTGTCAGACAAGCCATTCTTCTCTTACACTACACCCATTCTCTACATGCTGACAGACAAGGCAGAACAGGTTTCTTCTGGCATCTAATGAGGTCTTGGCTATAAAAATGTCTTTTATGTAAACAATAAATAGTATTTCGTGTCTCTGTTATGTGTTGTGACAGATAACTGTATTTCCTCACTTGAAGCGGCACGTGGACCGATCTTCTTTTCATATTTACTTAAAGCACAAAATAAACATGAATTAACATCAGAAGGTGTTTTATTTCATTTGCAGATAGATGTCAGTACCCAACATGTTTATATATACGTAACAAATATAAACCGTACAATCCTATATTATGTACACAATTTATTTTGGTTGCGATTAATCGTTCGACAGCACTATTTAAAAGCCAATTTCGGTTAACTTGGATTATTTACAATTAATTACTTGCATCTTTTCGATTAGTATTTTATGAAACTATTTTTGAGAATGTTAAAAATAATGCTTAGTCATGACAGATGTTTAACAAGTTAACGTTATTTCAGAACGGCGACGTATGTATTTCCATACTGCACCCACCGGTGGACGATCCTCAGAGCGGAGAACTGCCGTCAGAGAGGTGGAACCCAACACAGAACGTGAGGTACAATAGAATTCAAACAAATTATCTCATGAAATTCGACTGCAATGTTCTTAATGTTCTACAGCAGTTTCACGTTTGATTAGTCGCACAGTGCCTCTTCTTCTGTTACGCCTCAACAGTTTGAGATCAATAATTAAGCCAAATGGTTGCAATTAGTTTAATTTTAATTTCCCTTTCAGGACGATCTTATTGAGTGTTATCTCGCTGCTGAATGAGCCCAACACCTTCTCGCCTGCCAACGTGGACGCCTCCGTCATGTACCGCAAATGGAGGGACAGTAAGGGGAAAGACCGCGAGTACGGAGAGATCATCAGGTGCGAGAAACCCCTTTTCATGCATTTTTGGTCCCATCTATTACACGGCTCTGCATTATAAAATTTGGTTTGCAAAATAAAGGCCTGATTTTATTAACAAATTGAGTATTTTACAAATCATGTACATGTATCGGGTATAATGCACTCATCAGAAAGTATGGAGTCAATCGAATCTTATCACAGTTACAATTATGCATGAAACAAGTGCGGTTGCTTCAAGCAATGGTGTAAACATCATTCAACGTAAATTGTGATAATTGTAATTAATAATCGCAATTACAATTTCAAGGGAATAATCGACAGTTATGATGTAATCGTGCAGCCCTATCAGAAAGTAATAAAAATCTCTTTAATTTTATAATCTGCAAACGAGTGAAAAGAAATTGAAATATTCTATTTAATGCGAACAAACTTTAAAAATGCACAAATTCTGCCTTTTTCTGTATGTGAAACACCCACAGGTGTAACGGAAGAGGAAAAAAAAACTGGGTCGTGTTTGCATTTTCTTCTATTGCTGCCATAATTCTATCCTTCATATCAGGATTAGGCATAAAATAATGTCTTCAGAAACATTCATATATGTGTTTTGTATTTACAAATATATCTTGAAATGCATGCATCTCAGTTGTGTCGTATTTTGCGCATTGCACTCAAATTAGTGGTTTGGTCCTTCTCACAGGAAGCAGGTTCTAGCCACCAAAGCTGACGCCGAGCGGGACGGCGTGAAGGTGCCCACCACTCTAGCTGAATACTGCATCCGAACCCGCGCCCCACCCGCCGACGAGGGCTCCACCTTATTCTACGACGACTACTACGATGACGAGGAGTTAGACGACGATGAAGAGGAAGATGAGGACTGTTGCTATGATGAAGACGACTCTGGGACCGAGGACTCCTGACGAGCAGCACCCGAGCGTTTTGAACTCTCCGCTTCCGGTTTTCCGTTTGATTTCATAGCTTTTAAATAAAGTCGAAAAGTGTTTTTTTTTTTTTTTTTTTTTTTTTTTTTTGAAGATCCGAGATCCCGACTTTGCGAATGGCTAAAGATGATTTGCTCTTTATGATTTGAGGTTATGATTTAATCGTTCGTCTGTTCAAGTGGCAGCCAAAAGTCGCAGGCAACTGCAAACCGAGAGGGTTCGTTTTTTTTGTTTTGTTCTTGATGTTTTGTCTGGTTTTGGGGGTTGGGTTCAACCAATCGGTGCGAAACAACAGTCCAGCTTATGTTTATTTGATTCTCGATAAGCAACTTGCCTTTCGAAGGCACCTGATCTCAGGTTCCAGTGTCTGTGATTCAACAGTATTGGCATCTTTGGTGGGGAAAGAAACGTAGCTAATACACATTCTCAGGGCTACTTCTGTTTCTTACACCACAAATGCATCGTATTCTGCTTCTGTAGCCAAGGACTGAACAAGCTTCTCAGATAAAAGGCAAGGGCTTTAATAAATGGATGCGTCACACACAGTTCACAAGCTTCGTCCTCTTTTGGGACTTTAAATTGATCTACCAACAAGCCTGACTTGTTTTGTTTTGGATTTTATGGGGTTGTGAGGTAGTGCGTTTGAATCTTCGTTATATGTAGCTACTCTTTGACATTAGCTGGTATTTTAGTTTTGTTATATATCCTTTTTTTTTCATTTTAAAGCTTTGTGGTGACTCTAACCTAAACTCCTCCTCAGGAAAATGGACACGAGACTTTGGTGTGTTTGTGGCCGACCTCTTGACCTGAACGGACTCTGTAAACCCTTTCAGCAAATTCATATGCACACAGGGTATTTTGGGCCACTTTCCCCTTCTTGTTTTTTTTTTCTTCCCTTCTTCTTTTTAGTATGCTTTGTAAATCTATTTAAAGTCTGAATAAAAATCTTTATTAGAATTACTGTAAATCATTTGTTCATGAATAATAACATTCAGTGACATAAAGAATAATAAACCGGTACGCCATCTAGAATATTTTGAAGTGTTAAACTAATATATTATATAAATACATTTATACAGTTACATTTTACATTTTGGTAGCAGTGCCAGGTGCCAACTGCTCCCAAAATACCAATTTTGCCACTAGAGGGCAGTAGTGGGCTTCTTATTAAATATATTTCAGTCTAGTAAAGCAGCACTAAATCAAGTCATGCCAGTAAGTCCATCATTACTTTTGTATATTTTTAGTGTGCCAAATGGATCCTGACAAGCCTGTACTCCTAATGGTAACATTTACTATAGGGACCCATTCTCATTATTAACTTGTTGCTTATTAGCATACCTATTATTACCATATTGGCTGTTTATTAGAGCTTATAAACCATGTTCAGCATGGCCATATCCTACCTACCCAATACCTACCTACTACCTTAACTATTAATAAGCAGAAAATCAGGAGTTTGAGCCAAAAGTTGTAGTTAACAGTAAGTATTGGACCTTTTAAAATGAAGTGTGATGATTACAATTGTAAAATCACAACATTTTTATTAATGTAATTCCCTTGTATATGCGAAGTTGCTCCATAATACAGTGTAAGTGAAGAAAAGGCGGTCTTCCCATAAGAAAAATGACGGAGAAGGAATAATTGGCATTTAAAAGGCGTTGATCATAGGTGGTAGAGCTTTCAAATATGAATGGAGTTTGCTACAGCAACTCCTATGTCAAGATTTATTATCAAGGTCCTTGAATGATGTCACTGCATTCTGGACGACTTCTGCTCGATTATGTTGTCGACAGACCTGAATGTCAGCTAAACTGAAAGATCTTTGATTGGAGGCACCAATGAAGCTCTGATCATGTACGGTATCCAAGCTATCCGTCCCAGAGCTGTTTTTAATATTCACTAAGCCTGTTTATTTAATTTATTTATTTGAATATATTGACTGGTTTTATAAAACTGGTGACATCATCTCACAAAAGCCGTGTGGGAACCCTGTAAAAGGTTTTGGCTTACCATGGAGGGCAAACAAAAACTCAATGCACGTGTTGTGCCGAGATGTTGCGCTTCTTTACAGGTAGAACTGCTGCATATGAAGCATCCTTAACCCATTATAACAAGGTCTTGCCCTCAAGACAGGAGTGTTCTCACCCACTCCTCGACTGCTGCAGATTGGCGGGTCGAGTGATTCAGACAAGAGGGTGATGTGAAAACTTGAAGTCTCCCAGGAGGGTATGAGTGTGTCGCTGTCTCCAAGGAAACCAATGACGGGGAATAGAGCGTAAGAAAAAACCCTCCTGTGAAATGAGTTGAGTGATGTTTATTCCCTTCCACACCTTGTGAATCCATGTGAGCCCGACATAACCCATTGGAACACGGAGTACTCCGAGCCTTTTGGCTGTTCACTTTTGACCTTTTTTCTTCTCCAGGTCAGCCTGTTTTTTTGCTTTGTTTTTCTCCAAACAGGTGAATATATATTTTTTTTTTTTTTGTAATATTTGTTAAACACTCAGAGCAATCCAACCAAATGCGTCCCTGTGGGGAAAAAAACAGAAACATCACAGAATTTGTAAATGATAGTTTTACTGGTTATAATGGGAATGCCATTGGTTTTAAAGGAAACTGTAATGGTGACTGTTGGTATTATACTATTGGTGGTGTGATGAAACCCATAAATCCTAATGGAATATGACCAAAGACACACAGGACACTATTATTTACTGTTTAAAAGTGGATGGTTTGTAATGGTATTTATAGAGGAGACATTAGAATTTCAGAGAATTTTAAGAATTGTTTTGGACATGCTGATTAATAAGTATATATCAACCGACCAAATATAAATATATAGCGACCGAATCAGTAAGTTGAACGGGAGAATCGGTTCCTGAATGAACAATGAATCGAGATTCATTGAATGAAGAAGAGCTGTGCTGATTTTAATATTTTCATTAAACAAAAACATATTTTTTGGGTTAGCTTCACACACAAATACTGCATGGCATCCCATGTGGACTGAATTATATTTTTAGTTCTTCAGCATCACTTTTGATTTTTTATATATTATAGGCTCTATATATTTTTTTGCGTTATGGAACAAAGAGTCATACCGGTTTGGAATGACGTTAGTAAGGGTGATTTTTATTTTTGTGTTAGAGTACATGTCCATAACTTAATGTCTCATCCTATTCCTGGAGGCCCAGCATCACCCCGGGGTTTCTTTCTCCTAGGTCACTGTTTGGAACTTGTTCTATTTCTGCTCCTGTAAAAATCTATTTGTTGCCATAGATATAGCAAGGTCTCCAGGGAAACCAATGGTCAGATCGCGGCAGAAGATAAGCAAGTGATTTAAATTAAATTAAGTCAAGTGCTTTTGTGCTCTACTGACTTCACTTTTTCGGAATAGTCAATTTTAGCAATGACTGAGCAGCTAACAAGCGATGATGGAGTACTTATTTAGTGCATGCTCTTCTATGAGTACAGATGTAATCAGCCGCCTTTACTGTCAGATTAAAGCTTCCTTCATATCGCTAAAGCTAATTAAATGAGCCAATTACTGCAATGGCCAAAAATAATTAATAATTGATCATGGAAAATTGAACGATATGCTTCCGTCTCTTATGAGACCGCTGCAGATTCAGTAAAGAATAACCAGAGTACATTTAGAAATCATTTACATTTTATTTATTTTAATTATATTCTTGGAGAAATATTTACATTGGCTGTGTTTTGTTTTTGTGCCAAAATCCATAAAATAACCTACCAGACTCGATGTATACTTTAATTAGTGTGCGATCTTTTATTATTTATTATTTTCTTGCCTATGACTAAAGTGCATCTTTAACTACATGCCATCACAACCAAACACTGAAAAGTAACGACCCTTGTCTGCGAGTGGGATATGACGGAAGTCACACCTGTCCTTCCAGTGAGTCAGATAATTGTTTAAACGCTGCATTTTACGTGTTTTTGATTCATTTAAAAGAACCGACTCATACGAGTCATTCGTTCGAACATGTCGCGCTGTATTTGTTTGATTCAACGTAAAGAGTCAAACTTGGAACAGGGTATCCTTTGTAGAGCCGTACTGGTTGGTGGTGTGACTGAAGACCCACAGAATATTGACTTAAGACGCTTTGGAAACTTGTGCACTTTAAAGAAAACAGACACTGTAAGAGACAATGCTGCAAGAGACACATTCTTAACGATATTTGAAACTATAGTCGTGAAATCAAAGAGACCATCTTTAAGTGTGTGTGTTTTAAACCAGCATTCGGTCTTGATTGTTTAAAGCGCCCGTTTTCCAGGAATCGATACATCTCCAATCGGAAGAGCATCGTTTCCTCTGATTGGCTCGTTCAGGCGCGCGCGTCTGCTGCGGGACTATATAACCGCAACAGGCGACCGGCGGATCTAAACCGCTCTCACCGCAGCCTGGGAAAACACGGCACACACACACTAATGAACACTGAAGTGCCTCTGAAGCTGAACACTGTGTGAGGATCCGCAGAGAAGAGGGAAATCACTTGCCAATCCAGTGAGTAAATTACACTCAATGCAACTGGTTTAAAAGTGGACTTTTCTTGAACTTCATTGTGATGAATTAAGATTTTCTAAGCTATTTTAGACGGTGAATATTAATGAGTTTTTTAACATTCCCATAAGGACACTTGAGCCAGTTTAAGAAAATGTTATGAGCACATTGCCATAAGATGTTGTCTTTGTCTTTTTTTCCAGTAAATACATTTACTAGAAATATGTCCAAATACATTTGCACATTTAAAACTTCATATTTCTTCCCTTTTTCTTTTTGTAGATAAAAAGAGCTCTTGTGGATGTTACATAAATACATTTTTAAATGCAAACAGTATAGTTTTTATTGAATTCTGTACAAAAGCGGCAGGTTTGGCTCTAATTAGTGTCAGAGAAGTTTGGTGCAACCTGTTGCCATCTGAATTTAGTCTCGGTTTGGATATGCAATAAATAATATGAATTAATAATCATTAAGTCATTTGTGTGTTAATCTTAACAGCTTATCATTAAAACATTTTAGGGAGACTAATTAAGTTGCTTTTAATTCTGGTCTGGAGTACCGCAGACTGCATATTTTGGATGTCTCGCTTATCTCAAGTACCCAGTGAAGGTCTCTTCAGAGCCTCTGTTAATAAGTTGATATTAATCAGGTGTGTTGCATAGGGACAACATCTACAGTTATTGGGTACTCCAGGAACTCAACTGAGAAAAAAAATTCCTGAGGATCTGTATGATGCCAGAGAAAGAGTTGTAATGTCTTTGTCCACAGTTTCAGTTTGATTTGTTGATATACACTGTATATTTTTTGCATTGTTTTGCATTATTAGCTTATTATGAAATCTAGTCTAGCGTTTCATAATTCATAACTAATTAAAAAAATATATATATAACATTTTAAATGAAATGCCATATCATATAAACTGTACATTCAGCAACTTCATATGCTATAATGTAGTTTTATTCAAGTCTAGAATATTGAACACATGCACATTAAAGGGATTTGTCCATCATGTTAAACCTCCTCACAAAATAAAAAAACTGTCTGGGAGTCTTAATCTGTTTTCACCTAGTATGGACACAGAAAGTTTGTATTCGCCTGAAGAGATAACAATAGCAACTGTGCGTTGCTGAAGCACTTTTAATTAGGATCATTATTAAACAGAAAGAACATTGACAAAAAATTTAATTATAATAATTATACTAACTAACCTTTGTATGCATGTTTAAATACAGTTCAGATCATGTAAGATTAATTTGCAATCCTCAAAATCTGCCTTTGAAATTGCACCCTACAACTTTACATATGTGTTTATATTGAATAATATTAAGTTATTTATAGCTTGAGGCTGATTGTTGAATGCTCTCTTGCTTGTGATTACAGGCATTACCCAGCGGGTTCAGCCCAGAGGGATCATGTGGGTTCTAGAGAAGATCCGGGACTCGGTCGAAACAAATGTGCTCCGCCAAGGAGAGGCTGGCGACAAGGGCAAGGGGCCTGTTTATAGCAACGTCCTCACACCCGATAAGATTCCAGATTTCTTCATCCCCCCCAAGCTGGTAAGCTGCCCACCGGAGACAGATGCTTCTGACGTCAAGTGCAAAGAAAGTCTGAAGCCCTCAACCTCAGAGCAAACCATCAGCAACAAGAAGCTCAGCAGCCCTCGTAGCCCGCGACTGGTCAGCAAGCTGGCAGGAGACACCAAAAACCTGCTCAGGGCGGCTAACCGACACATCATTCAGATCGAGAGCGCCGACGAAGTCGTGGCGGGCGACACCAACGCCGACCCTCAATCCCAGACCGCCATGTCGCTTCCTTACATTCCAAAGACTCAGACTTCTTACGGATTTGCCACGTTGATGGAAAGTCCCCACACCCGGCGGAAAGAGTCCCTGTTTCACTGCGACCACACCAGTCCGGTTACGTCACCCAATATCCAACGTAAGTCCCAAGGCAAGAGCAGCAATGAAGGGAATCACCTCAACCCCCCAGATTTCAGTGGCTCTCACATAAACCCCTACCGATACTTCAGCGGTGGTGAGAGCGATACTTGCTCTTCTGCAGAGTCGTCCCCGTTCAGTTCGCCACTACTCTCTCGCTCCGCCTCTTTACTGAAGATCTTTACCCACGAGACACAGGCCAAGGTCGCCAAAGGCAAGCGGACATTTGCCAGGCACAGTTCATTATCCACAGACGAGTGCAGCTCGGCAGAGCCCAGCCCTAACGTTTCTAGACGGAGCCACTGTTCCTCTTTGCAAGGTGGCGGAGCACTGGACCACCTTCATGGCGCAGACCGGCAACAAAAGGAGCACACCATCAACATGCACAAAGGAGGCACAGTCCGTCTTTGCGCAGACTACGACTCGGGTACGGCGCGCCTGCGAATCCGCATTATGGCAGCCGAGGACCTGTACGATCCCATGTTTGACATTAAGAGCATCAACTGTTGTGTGTCGCTCTACCTCAATCCGGGCAAGCTGCAGAAGCAGAGGAGCACGATAATCAAGAACAGCCGCAATCCCGTCTTCAACGAGGACTTCTTTTTTGATTCGGTGACTTCGGCTCAGGTTAAGAACCTGGCTTTGAAGATCAAGGTTGTGAATAAAGGCACAAGCCTGAAACGAGACATGTTGTTAGGTGAACGGGAGGTCCCCTTGTGCAAGCTCCTGTCTGGATTTTAGGCCCTTCAGAACGAGACGTTGTCTTCAGAAGCGGGATAAATGCTAGATATTTGCATGTTTTCTTTCATGTAGCGGTGGTAAATCAGCATTTACAGATTCCGTAGCAACATCTAGGGCTGCAGAATATATTGCATGCAAAATTCATGCGCATCTCGTCAGTAAAACTGGTTCTTTGATTAAATCTGGTAAATCTCCATCACCTGTTTTCAAATGGAGCAGCATTTAATACAGAGTCGTAGTCCACTGACAATTAGCGCACAATCACAGATGGATCACTTGCGATAGTGAACGTGATATTGTGTAGCTTATTGTTTGCGAACTACGGCTCTGCGTATTAAATGCCACTCCATCTGAAAACAGGTGATGGAGCTTCATTGCTAATCAATGAACCAACGAGATGCGCAAGACTATCGCATGCAATCTATCATGCAGCCCTAGCAACAACCACCACCCGCTCCAGATCAAGGCGTTAGCATAGCTTTAAATCAGCTGCCTGTAAATATAGAGTCTAAGACAAAGACTTTTTGTATGTTGCTTTCCGTGGTTGTTCTACGCATTTAGCCTAATTAAGACCAAGCGTTTACCTTTTTGATTGTAAAGACTTGTAAAGAGCCGCAGTCCTTTGAAGCTTCACAATGGCCCTGTGTGCTAATATAAGCTTTGATCCTGGATGCATCTGCTGGCTAATTTGGAGGACAAATAACAGGACTGAACAATGTTGTGTCACACTGCATGTGTCAGCGTCAGACTTTGGCGTAAACTTGTAAATGCGATGACGTATTCTTGCGAATGTGCAGAATGTCATTTGGTGAAACCCAGAAGCCTTACTAAAGAGCGAATTTATTCTTTTTTAAAAATTTAATTTGTATTTTTTTTGCATGTTTAGGTTTGCTCCGATTGGACCATTTTTGGACTGAGCATTGTTGTCTGTATCAGTTTGTTGGATATCATTCTATGAAATGAAGGTTGGACACTGTCAACAGCCTTTTATGAAACAGGGTCTTTGAAAGTCTTTCCATGCACACTACTTACCCAGAGGAAAGTACCAAGTAAATATCTACTCATTCACATTGTAGAAAGATCTAAATTTTCAAATTCTGCAGTCAAAAATGTAATGGTAAAATTCATATGCTAAACTTCTAGTAAAATTCTATGGAAAGGAAAGTGAAGGCTATGCTCTATGTGTCATTATGCAAATGGATGGTCTGAGGTGCAATTTGCATTTACAACAGACAGAAACCATATGAATTGAAAAGTGGTTGAAATTGGTGATGAATATGATCATGAATGAATGGATGCATGGTTCTTTATTTTCTGGCTTGAGATATTGTTAATCTTGAGGCTTGAGGTATTGTTAATCTTCTGATTAGACAATACGAAATAGCTATTTAATTATTGGAAAAACTATCTAGCCTCCTTTTGATTTATATTAAATTATATAAATCTAGTAAGCGTTTATTTCCTTTCTGGCTCCGCTTTATGGACAAAGAGCATTTTTGAGGTAATGAGGCAGCTGGTGCTCATTAAAATGCTAAAAAAAACATAAAAAATGAGCCCATTGAAACTAACTATTAGCTGTTTGTTACAAAGGCGATGCAAGGAATGGACAAGAACATTTTTATATTTATTATCTGTGGATTGTGCAGTAATTATTTGAGTGAAAAAAAGCATATGATTCATTTATATTCAAGTGTTTCATTAAGTTTCCTAAACCACTCGAATGCTGGAGTCTTCCTGTTTTAACAGGTGTATTGCAACATGAAAAAAGTGCCAATCCTATGTACTTGATGTAGAAGTGAACTGTTCACCTGGAGTTTAGCGTGATTTTGTTCATAGTGGATCCCGTCAACTCTGGTCTTTGTAACCTGTGTGCATGGATAATATTTTCACTGTGGTAATCAACCTATAATATATATATATATATATATTTTATTTTTATTTTTTTTTTTGAAGTGTGAGCTGTTTGATGGAGTGTAACTTTTTTTCTGCATGGATGCTCAACTGGTGTATTTGTATATTAGATGAACAGCTAGAGGTTTTGCACCTCAAGAAATAATAAAAGTAACACATTTGTGGCCATTAATTTAATACTGCTTCAGTGTACTTCATTTTAACTGCATTTGTCCATCAAGAGTAAAAGGGGTGTTAACGACCCATTATTACTCACCACACATGATCTGAGGTAATGTTGCATGTGTGGATAATGAATTCATAATAAAGAAGGACGGAAATAGGCTTTTCATAACTTTCATTAATATAGTTAAAATCAAATCCAGATGTTAATAGGTCAAGAGAACTCTTACAAAATCATATATATATATATATATATATATATATATATAAAACCACCATGTTAACTCAAAACGTATTGAGGATGAATGTCAGTGCAAAATGGTTAACGATCAAATAAAAAAATTATAAAAAAAATAAAATACTACTAAATAAAAACTAAATATTATATTTTGTCTTTAATCTCGTAGTTTCGACTTTATTCTCATAGTATTTCGACTTTTGTTCTCGTAATATTACGACTTTTATTCTCATAATATTTTGACTTTAATTTAGACTTGGCACTAAAACGCTGTTGTAGTATTGTTTGTAGAATTTTGAGGAAAATAATTTGTGGTGATGAATTGGAAACCATTGTATCCTATATTTTGAAACATCAATAAAATGTATGAAAGTTTGTTCAAAAAGCTTTATGCGACAAGGATCCTCTGGTGACACAAGACAAAACTAATTTCCATCCATTTTAATTATGCTTTTCAACAAATCCCTTGGAAGTCATTTACCATTGTTATTAAATATGTGTATCTGAGACTTTTTCTCTGTACCCTAAAAAGAATGTGACCTCTATTTAACACATTACTATGGTCAGCACGAGCAACATTTCCAGAAGTTTCCGGGGCTTCTAAGGTTTCTCAGCAAACAGAAATGTCTTAAAGTGTCTGAAAAGAGCAGGCATCTTTTTCTGGTAAACAGATAATAGCAGAGGGTCATCTGTCTTCGCTGTCCGCCTGGCCTCCACCTCATTAGGCCATAGGGGAAAATAAAGAGAGTGAGAGCAGAACAGAATGAGAGCAGCAAGACAGAGAAGTAACAGCACACCTGTTTCTCCAAATGAGCCATCCATAGTTTCACTCCATTCTTTGAGCTTGTCTCTATGACAGCCACACTAAATGACCCATCTCAGCCTCTTTTCTCCACTATCTTCAGCTTTTAACGTCCTGGACTGGACTGGACTACTCCGCGGCAGTACCTACCCCGACCTAGTCTAAAATGGTACGAATATAAACACAAATTATAGGTGTACTGTAGTGATTTAGGACAAGCCAAAACATGGTTTGGAAAGTGGATTCATGGTGTAATTGCTTATTATATAAATTTTGTACATTTTGAACACAAAAAGTTATGGACTGCAGATATACCATTGTTTTTTTATTTGTTTGGGTTTTTTTGCACTCATTGACGTTTTGTTTTCTTAAACCAAACTTTTTTTCAAATTATGAATGGATTAAGTAGAAAAACCAGACACAGTACAGTTGACCGGAAAATGACGAGCTTGTTTATCTAAATCCCGGAAGTGCATATGGATAAATTGAGAATCACGATTTATTTATGTTTGGTTCAAATAGAGATCATTGCTGTGTCTGAAAACTTCCCTACTATATACTATGTGAAAAACAGTATGCGAGGCGAGTAGTAAAATCTAAATAAATGGATGACAAAAAGTTTAAATTGTCGCGCTGTTGTGACGACGCATGACACGTGACAACATCAGTATGGCGGATGCAGTAGTGAGAATTCCATTCATACTAAATAGAGCGTACTTTTCAACAGTCGGGTAGTACGTTAAATTTTAAATTTAGTTCGTGATTCTTCCACGATTCTGAACTAAACTGATGAAAAAATTAAAATTGCGGCAGTCTAGTTAAAAGTGTTGGTAACACTTTAGAATAGCGGATGGTTGTAAGTCATTTATAAGTGATTAGTTAATGATGAAATGTTCATCTACAAAACATTCACAAATGATTAATATGTGATTATTATGTTTAGTTAATTAATTTACAAGTCAATTCCAAGTTGTGATATGTTGAAAAGCACAAAAAATATTTTTTTAATTTAATAAAGTGTGTAAACCCTTTGTCTCATCAGGACAGATGATTGTGTTCTGTGTGGAGTGTGTGGGATCTACTGATAATGTGAACTAGTTTTACCCTCAACTGAAGTTCACATGAGGTGCACAGTGCTACAATACTCCATGTGTTTACCATCTTTACCCAACATATCGTCTGTCCTAATGAGACAAAGGGTTTACACACTTTATTAAATTTAAAAATATATATATTTTTGTGCTTTTCAACATATCACAACTTGTAAATGACTTGTAAATTAATTAACTAAACATAATAATCACTTATTAATCATTTGTGAATGTTTTATAGATGAAAATTTCATCAATAACTAACCATTTATAAATGCCTTACAACCATCCGCTATTCTAAAGTGTTACCAAAGTGTTTAATTAATTTGATTGAATATCTAAACATTTATTATCATTATTAAAGATGTCAGGGGCTCATGGTTTCACCATTCACAGGTGAATTGTTGTCATTGAGAAATTAAATCATGAGTATTTGCAATATTTTTATGATTAATCGCACAGCTGTAACATGTCGGGCTAGTGTCCTTCATCTCGAACAAGGCTATCTCTTAAAGTTTACTTTAAGAGAGTAGTCTACTCTACTTTCCAGTGGATTTGCGCTATGGTGTTTCATACAAACATGCCATTTTGTATATCAGTTATCGATTATATTGAAAATAGCTAGCCTATACCTCCCTTACGAAATTAACCATATCATAGTAAAAGTGTAGTAACCATGTTTTTTTGTTTGTTTTTCCCACAGTTTTACTACATACAGTGAATACGAAAATAATTCAGACCCCCTCTTTGTTATATTGTAGCCATTTACTACAATCATTTAAGTTATAAAAAATTGTTGTCCACCAACGTTTACCATCCAACCTGACAGAACTGGACAAGATCTGCAAGGAGGAATAGCAGAGGATCCTCAAATCCAGGTGTGAAAAACTTGTTGCATCTTTCCCAAAAAGACTCATAGTGCTTCTAATAAATACTGAGCAATACTTATGAGCATGTGATATTTCAGTTTTTCTTTTTTAATAAATCTGCAAAATGTCAACAATTCTGTGTTTTTCTGTCAATATGGGGTGCTGTGTGTATATTAATGAGGAAAAAATTTACTTAAATGATTTTAGCAAATGGCCTCAGTATAACAAAGAGTGAAAAATTTAAGGGGGTCTGAATACTTTTCTTACCCACTGCACTTTAGTAAACTTGTTCACCAAATAGCAAAAATGTACAAAAATGAACCATGGTTTGTTAAGAGCTAGTAAGATTATAAATAGATACTGTAATATTGTTAAATTTTTTGTTTAATTGATTTTGTACGCTGTATTTGACTTTTTTGTGGAATAAGCTTTAAAGTATCCTTTTTTTACGGGTACAGTGCTCCTTAATCAACAGTAAAATACTGTAAATAAGCCAGTGATTGCCCCAGTGGCTAATTTTTAAAAGTCAACCTAAAAATCTCAAATACAGTAAATTATCACACATAAACATACAATAACACTAAGTATAATAATGTCAGTATCATAAAGAGAAGAGAAAAAATACAAAAATAATTACATATGACTTTTTGTTTATATTTAAATGTTGAATAATTTGTACTACTCCTCAATTCAGTTGGTAGAGTACTCCAATAATTAATGGCTCTAATTGAAAAGACTGACCATCCAAATGTTGTAAACCTAAACTCAATAAATTATGTTTTTAACTATATTGCAAAAATAACCATTAGTCCTCTGATCAAATACTTTAGACGTCTATTTGTAAAGAGATTCAGTTGGTTTTAAAACCTGAGTACCTGAGTAATAAGTAATAACGCTTAATAAATAAATTTTTTTCTCTGTTTTAGACATTCAAAAGATATGTGTCCCAAAAAGGCATTTTGTAGAATAATGTGTGTGTTTTTTTTAATCTGATACTTACATTCATTCGCTTCTACACTCGTAATTTTGATAGAACGTCTCAGCAGACAAGGTTTCATTCATCACAAGTAATGGCACATTATTCAGGGGCAAGCAACAACTACTTCCTCACTATTTGTTGTGATTAAAAGCCCTTCAGTCCTTATCAGCATGACGATTTGTTCAAGAATTGTCCGTGACATTAAAGCCGCCTTTGTGTAGGATTACACTCGCTACAGCGTTTCTCCACCTCTGACATGATGTTCTTTGAAAATGCCCTCTCACACAGCTCAGAAATTGTTTTTCGTGTAATATATTGGAAGCTGGGGTAATATATGTTGCAGCATGAACTCTTTGACATCTGCTGGAATTAGTTTTTCATGTGTTTTTTAACAGAATGATAGAAAGGGATTCGAAAGCAGTGCTTTTCTAAACACGTCATTATTTTGCTTTACTTGTTTTTGGTGAAGCATCCCCAACAAGTCTGGATTTTTATATCAGATCATCAAACCATATGTTTTTTTTCTCTCTGTTATCATCAGGGGCAGATGTTCCCAGGGTTTCCATGGGAACTCATGTCACTCTCATTTAGATTGGCCGGTTGTTGCCTGTAGGTGCAATAAACCTGAACTGAGAGGAGGCCTGTGATCGCTGGAGTACGCTTCATTGCTCACATTGGATGGAAAGACAAGAGAAGACAATCTAAGACAGTACAGGTCATCTTAAAAGGTCAAGACTGTCGAGAGACAAGTGAAAATATCACAGTTGTCCATGTAAGTGATCCATCTGCAAGAGTATTCAATATTGAGGTCCGTGTTATGCCAATCCTAACAACCTAGACACTGAAAATGTGATAAAATAAACACAGACTCACAACCAATCTAATTAGCAAATGGTTACCATGAAAAACCATGAGTAACATCGTACGAATTTGTACGAATTAGCATACGTAGAATCTCACGCATTCAAATTTTATCTAAACCCCAGTAAGGGGTAGGTTTAGGTGCGGGATTAGATGTAGGTAATTTCGTACAAATTCATAAAAACTGGCAACTGGTAAAATATGTACGATTTAGCAAATATTGTATGAATTCGTATTAATGAGGTTGTACGAATTCTTTAAATAAAATGGATTAAATAAAATATATTTTGTTTCATTTTTATGTTTTTTATAATATGATAAAACTTGAACGTATCTAAATGAATAAACAACTGTATATGATACTTCAGGGTATTTCTTGGTATACATTCATGGTAAAAAGAAATACATATTTTACGAGGTGGCTAATTTCGAACATATTCAGCCGTTGTTTTTGTCTCCAGTTCTGATTGTAGAGCAGTGTTGCATAATTGGGGCACTTAGTTTAGCCAAATTAAGCACATTGTTGCTGTTTTGTTTTCTTTTTCTCAAATTTATAAGACTTTTGCTAAATCGTATGTATTTTACGAGTTGCCATTTCGTATGAATTTGTACGAATGACGAATAAGCACAAATTTTCCACCAAAATCCGTACTGGTTGGTCGTGAGACTGTATTGAAATTATTTATTAATTTATTTACATCTTCTATGTTCATGTTATTAAGTACACATGAGTGCATGAACAGAGATATTTTGGATGCCTGACTTAATAATCAAAGAAAAGCTATACATTTTTCAAAGATGTAACAAACTGTTCCAGCTCATCCTGCATGAAATGTCAGACCATCTTGTATGGCTGTCTTTCCCCATTTCATTCCAGCACATGCATAACGGACAGGCAGCAGCCCCTTCACTCGTTCCCCGACTCTGTTGTTGCCATAGCAATCCCCCAGCCAATAAGAGCCCTTACCTTTTGCTCCCTGAAACCAAAGGGAAGCGCATGAATATGTGGTCTCACAGCAGTGGAGATTATGCGGGGCCTCTCTTCTCCACAGTGGGCTTCTCAGTGCAAACATGTTGGGTAGTTTACAAAGTTTTTACATCAATAACTGGATATCGCCAAAGGCCCTTTAAAGGAACACTATTTTGAAAGTTGAGTTTTATCGTTTTTTTTAATCCATTCAGCCGATCTCTGGGTCTGGCAGTATAGCTGCAGCTAAATCATTGAATCTGATAAGACCTGCATCTTGCTCAAAAGAATTACCAAAGACTTTCGATATTTTTCCTTTTTAAAACTTGACTTTTCAGTAGTTCCATTGTGTACTTAAAATGAAAAGTTGTGATTTTCTGAGTCGTTATGGCTAGGAACTATACTCTCATTCCAGCATAATAATCAAGGAACTTTGCCATGTGTGCATACCATGGCTTCAGCAGACGTAAGGATATTACACAATGCCTGAAAATAGTCACCAGCATTTTGTCCCCACATTGCGTCTATAACTCAGAATTGTAAAGAAAAAGTCAGAATTGTAAGATTAATTTCCTTTTTTATTCCATGGCAAAAACTGGCTTCCATATTTATCATTTATCAGGCAGAAACTAGACAAACCTATAGCAAATGCCCTAGCCCAACCACAGATTGTGACAGCAAATTCAAATACATGTCCAACTGTCCGACACAATCTCATGACCAATCCGTACATACTGTATTCGTACGAGGTGGCAAATTTGTACAACCTCACTCGTATGATTATGTATGATTTGTCCAAACCCCAGTGATGGATAGGTTTAGGGGCAGGGTTAGGTGTAGGTCATTCTTACAGATTCATACGATTGAATACGCACGATTTAGCAAAAATCATATGAGGTCATATGAATTTGTAGGAATTCGTAATATATGTACAAATTGCTGTGAGACTGGGCTGAACTGTCATATTTTCTGTCATACTTTCATACTTTTTTTTTAAGTAGTGTTTTTTTGGGGGGGGGGGTTTGATAGTGATAAATGATAGTAGAGTTAATAGAGGGGTTGAGAGGTATTTGTTGTGCATTATGTAATTACCACTCAAAGAGTATCAGAGGAGCCGTAAACTTGCTGCTGAGAATGATGTATAAAAAGTAAAAGGAGCAATGTGTGTCATGATAAAAGAGATTCCCAGAGGAATTATTCAGAGCTGTAAATTCTGCGGGGAAACAAAGCACATCTTTCTGATTGGCAATTCCTGAGCGGTCTTTTCATGAAATACTCCTCTCTGGTTAATGAAAATGGCACCATATGCACAGCCAAAGTGAATGATGCTTAATTACAGAAATGAGTCAATATTTATTTATGTGGTTGCTAGGGTCTAGACCAGGCAAAAGAGCCCACTCTCAAGTTACAATGCTCAGATATGACTGGAATTGTAGTCTGTTCACTTAAAGTAAAAGCTGCTAGTTATAAAGTAATTGTGAATCTTGACTGCTTTGGATTTATTTAATTATTTTTTTTATATTTTGTGCGTCGATATAAGACATCATCAAAACAGTTTTAAAACAGTGCAACAACAATGCTAGTGAGTTTAAGATACTAAATGTATATTATTTTACATTTAAAGGGATCATTTGTTTTTCATTAATTATTCACCCACATATCGTTCAAAACCAGTAAAACCTTAGTTCGTCACTGGACCACAAATGAAGACAGTTTTTGTTAAGATAATTTACAAAGTAATATCTTTATTTGTTTTAATTAATATCTTAATTTGTTACCCTGGAGTACAAAACAGTCATAAGTAGCACAGGTATCCTATATTTGTAGCAATAGCCAACAATACATTGAGTCAAAATGATACATTTTCATTAGGATATAAGTTAAGATCATGTTCCACGCAGATATTTTGTACATTTTCTACTGTAAAAATATCAAACCTTAATTTTTGATTAGTAATATTATTTGCTAAGGCCTTTAAAGGCGATTTTCTCAATATTTAATGTCAGATTCCAGAGTTGTAGATTCAGATTCCAGCCAAATACTGTCCTATCCTAACAAACCATGCATCAATCGAAAACTTATTTATTTATCTTTCAGATTTATAACTCTTAATAATGATTATTTGTGTTGTGAATATGAACGAAGTCTTACGAGTTTGAAACGTCATGAGGGTTTGAAAATGATGACAGATCTGGATTTTTTGAGTGAACTGTGCCTTTAAGTAAGAGTTGTTTGGACTTTCCCCTTGATTTGACAGGGTTCAGTGGGGCGCGTGGCTGAGCTCAATGCATCGCTGCGTATCAAAATCAGGTTTGGCTGGAATAATACGCTTCGCGAGGCAGTTCCATTTGACACGTCATAATGAGAACGATGCAAATCAGCTTCCAAATCATAAACCTGGCCCAATACTGTATTCAAACTCTCCACTGTTTCCACGTGAATGCGCTCAAATTGCAATCAACTCTTTCCCTATTTCTCTGTGAGAAACAGGGAGAGGTGAGCGCGCAGTCATTGTTTGCGGTCGGGATTAATCAGCATCGATAAAATGTGGAGGGATTAATGGGACACCTCGCCGTTGCCATAGAGACGCAGTAGACGCGGACACCTGTGAATTAATAACCGCCTGCCGGCGAGCAACAACAGGCGAAGCTTTAATTAGAGTATGAGGAGGGGGACACTATGAACGGAGAAACGTATTTTGGCATCCCTTTTAACGCACTGCTTCCATAAAATCAAAGAGAATTATCTCACAATTGAACAGGTGTCCAGGGCCTCAAAGTGCCAAGGCTATATCCTTTCAATCTTTCATGTTATTAAAGACTCATACAATATACTGTTATAACACCTAGCTGTTAAATTCCAGGTGTCTGTTTGCAGTCGATTTATTAGGAGCGAGTTGAGACTAAAGTAAACGTTGATATCTCTGATTTCTTATCTTGTTTGTTCTTTCGCTCCTGTCTGTGTGAACTGGATGGCTGTGTTCCAATATCTAGTGAGCTAAGAAGCTGTCTTATAAGATATTATATGGTTTATATTTATATTTGTGTGTGCTATTTATTTTAGTAGAGTATCAAGATATTGTCATTAGCTTAGCAGCATACTAAGATACCTTTTTTTGCTGTGTTTTGAGGCATCTCATATATTCTTTGCAGAGAAGGCAATCCCAGAATGCAATGGAAATAAAAATCAGGAACATAATCAAAGATGGCGAATGAAGTGAGAGAAATATTAGCCTAATTCACGTTTTATAGAAAATGTTGATTTGTTTGAAACTGAATGAATTGTTAGCAACATGCTAACACCAAAATCTATTGAAATTTACATTAAGTGTCTTCCACGTGCAAGATTGGCAGTAAAATATTAGCCTATGTAGTGTTCGTATAGTATAGTGAAATTTATCATTTTTGTCATTTCATTCCAGTTAAGGGGAAGTCACATTTATTGCTGTTCAGTGTATTTTAAGGGTGAAATCCAGTCATTTCATATTTTCTTGCCTAATTAAATGTTGTGTTTGGGATCAGCATTGACATTGTTTGCATTCACTCAAAATGATTAGCCATAATTAAAAGGCAGACTGTAGTGTGGCAATTGTAGTGTAAATCCAACCTGACCTCATGGCAAATTGCACATATTTTTTGAGGTGGCTAATTTATACGATATTTGTGAAAACAAGTTATTTGTTGTAAGTTAAAAATTCATTAAATGGTCTATAGATAGCCATGTGCTACCTGGTCTCATGGCATAAACGTACCTGGGTGCACTTTTTAGTGAAACACAAAATATGTACCAATAAGTACATATCACTGCAGTTTCCAAAATAAATTAATTTACAGAGTTTCGATTAATAAAGGGTAATTAATTGAAGAATATCATTTATTTCAGAACAATATTAAATGCTGGGAGATCACATAAAGAGCTTCATATTTATGGGTTTTCATAAATGGTAGGTTTGTTTGGTAGAGTACAGGGACATACTTGAGAGGTGAGGAGCTCTGTTCGAATCCTGTTTAAATACGGTTCGACAAAACCGTTCAAATCTGTGTAGAAGGAAGTTGAAATATGGTATAGTTGCATCAACAAATGCCTTTTTATTATTAGTTCTGCATTTTTTAACACTGTCAGGTTGGTTTAGGGTTGGGTTTGATGTAGGGCATATTTTCAACATAATAGTGCATAAAAACACAGCAATATGTATCTATATCGACGTAATTAAATGGGCCAGGGTTCACATATTGAACCTGTGTTTTAGAACAGCTCAGTAGACATTTCTCTTTGAAACTGTGATGAAATGTGCTGAAAAAACAGCATATTCTGGTTAGTTATGTTTTGATGCTGGTTTAAGCTGGTTTATGCTGATCCTTTGCTGGTTTAAGGAAGTTGGTCATGTGCTGATGCTAAAGCCAGGGAAGAACCAGCTTAAACAAGCAAAGGACCAACTTAAACCAGCATCCCAGCTTCAAAACATACCTAACCAGAATATGTTGTTTTTTCAGCAGGGGTAAGGGTTGTAAAAACAGTGTTGCACAAAAAGTGCACAGAGGTACGTATTTTTATGACACCAGGTTGGCTATATGACTGTGAATACAGCTTTGTATGGAATGCTTTCTTGATGCCTTAAATATGGGACGATTCCATATTAAATGGAAGGATTGGCAACTCTATACATACTTCTATGAAAGCTATATCTGTATGAGCTGAGCTTTAAATGTTGTTTTGTTTTGCATTTGCCCCTGAAATTTCTCTAAAACCTTGCTAATGTGACCACATCTTTAGAACATAGTTGCCTAGATGTCTCTAGATGAAGTGACATAAATAATCAACACTGAATTATGTAGAATTCCCATGATAATGTGCAAAATTAGCACAGAACTGCAGTCGTGTGAATTGGTCCAAAACGTATCTGGGATTGTGAGGGCTTGTTGAAGAGAAGCCAGTGAATGGGATTTATTTGTGGCTAGGACACTATTGTGACAGGCTGCTTTGACGTCATGCGTGATATAGATGGAAACTTCCACCGCATCAGCCAGAAAGAGCGACAGGTGTTTCTCTGACCTCTTATCAAGAGTGAGCTATTCTTTGCAGAGGACAGCTGAGTTGGAACGATGCATTTTAGGTTTCTTTTATCTCATACATTAAATTTTGGGATGCCTTTTTCTGCTCTATCATTTGAGTTGACTTGCCTGCTGCCCTAAGCCAGATAACTTGAGAGAATGTAGGAGGAATAGTTTTGCCCTTTGCAGCTAAAATTTAATCCTTTTTTTCAGTTTTTTTTTCTCTTGTTGGCGCTTTTGGAGATTTCACATAAGAATAGCAGTTTCTGGCACATGTAAGAAAAAATCTGATCTATCTATCTGTCTGTATGTACTGCATATATATATATATATATATATATATATATATATTAGTGTAATTACTGATCACAATTAATTACAT
>JAUYWG010000060.1:7991150-8009354 GCA_034779775.1 Enteromius afrohamiltoni | reverse complement strand
ACCTACCGTATCTCACCCACTTTCCATTCCTCTTTGTTAAAGCCCGCTGCCGCCCCGGACGGGGAGGGGGACCAGGAAGAGGAGACGGCCCCGGAGGCGCCCCCCCTGCTCCAGGACAATGAGGACGTCTACCAGGTTCGCGAGATCGCCCACGCCTGATTGACTACTCTATTAAATCTGTTGCACATGGATCCGACTGAGTCCCGCGAATCATTACAACTGGTTACAAGTTTTGTTCCAGGGATTTGTTCCAGGATTTGAGGAAGCTTGAGATCAGCGAAGTTCACAACAAGGATCACAGTGACAGGAACAAAGACAGAAAACCCCATCAGTTCACTTGACCTGATGATAACAGATTAATTTGAACATCAATGATTGACTGTTACTCCATAAGTTATTTATTATTACAGAGAGAGAGAGAGAGAGAGAGAGAGAGACATAAGTCTGTCCCTATTTGTGCAGATTTAATTTTACTGTAATTTTCTCCAGAACACATTTAGGATCCATTCAAACAAGATTTTGATGTATAATGGTCAGTTTTACAAGTTTTTGTTCAGCCTTATATTGTACCAGAAAGGGAATATGTGTAAATCCATGTCTTTGGCCCTGATAAGCAGCGGGCTGTTCTTCAATTCCCTGTGGTGCTCTCTCTCTATCTCTCTCTCTCTCTCCAGTCATTTCAGCTCATCCTCCTGCGGCTCCAACTTTAATTTCATTCCTGATTTGCTTCACCCTTCTCATGATCCAGCTTCGCTCGAAAGCGAAGAGAGCAAATCTCAATGAGGTATCTCTCGAACACACTCTCTATTTTTCTCTTTTCTCCCCATCCACTCTATTTCTCATCCATCCATTGGATCCTCGCTCCCAGGCTCCCAACAAAGCCCTGAGACATAAGCAAGAGGCATTATATGCATGCAGGATCAAATAAGTGCGAGAAGTGAATTTATATGTTTATTGTAATAAAATAGGGCTAATGAAGCTCTATTTCACCTCAGCAGACCCTGGTGCTCTCATCTGCTCTAATGGGCGGCGGTGAAGACTGAACCTGAGAAGAAAAGAAAGAATAGCTCAGGTCAAAGGAGGACACTGTGTAGTCATTATATAGCGTAGGTTACATGTGCATTTTCTGTCAAATAGATAATACACATACACACACACACACACACATATATATATATATATATATATTAGGGCCGGGACTTTAACACATTAAAATATTTATATGTGATTAAAATTCGATTAATTTCGATTAATTAATTGCAAAGATTATTTTTTTTTATCGAGTCCCAGCCCTAATTCTAATCCTAATTCTATGATGAGCTTCAAGAGGTAGTCACCTGAAATGGTTTTCACTTCACATGTGTGTCTTATCAGGGTTAATTGGTGGAATTTCTTGCTTTATCAATGAGGTTGGGGCCATCAGTTGTGTTGTGCAGAAGTCAGGTTACTACACAGCCGACAGCCCTATTGTACAACTGTTAAAATACATAATATGGCAAGAACTAAAGGAAAACGGGTGGCCATCATTAATTTAAGAAATGAAGTTCGGTCAGTCAGGAAAATTGCCAAAACTTTAATTGTGTCCAATTAAACCATCAAGCCCGACCCAGTAAAGGAAGACCGAGAGTAACCTCTGCTTCTGAAGACAAGTTCATCCAAATCACCAGCCTCAAGTTAACAGCAGATCAGATCAGAGACCGGAGCAGCAGACCCATCTCTAGAACAACTGTTAAGAGGAGACTGTGCAAATCAGGCCTTTATGGTCAAATAGCTGCCAAGAAACCACTGCTAAGGAGAGGTAACAAGCAGAAGAGATTTGTTTGGGGCAAAAAACACAAGGAATGGACATTAAACCAGTGGAAATCTGTGCTTTGGTCTGATGAGTCCAAATTTGAGATCTCTGGTTCCAACCGTGGTGTCTTTGTGAGACGCAGAAAATGCGAATGGATGGCTGGTTTCCACTGTGAAGCATGGAGAAGGAGGTGTGTTGGTGTGGGGGTGTTTTGCTGGTGACACTGTTGGGGATTTATTCAAAATTGAAGGCACACTGAACCAGCATGGCTACCACAGCATCCTGGAGCGACATGCCATCCCATCCGGTTTGCATTTAGTTGGACAATCATTTATTTTTCAACAGGACAAAGACCCCAAACACACCTCCAGGCCGTATAAGGGCTATATGACCAAGAAGGAGAGTGATGGAGTGCTGCGGCAGATGACCTGGCCTCCACAGTCACTGGGCCTGAATCCAATCGAGATGGTTTGGGGTGAGCTGGAACGCAGAGTGAAGGCAAAATAGGTCAAGTGCTAAAGACCTCTGGGAACTCCTTAAAGACTGTTGGAAAACCATTTCAGGTGACTAGCTCTTGAAGCTCATTAAGAGAATTCCAAGAGTGTGCAAAGCAGTAATCAGAGCAAAGGGTGGGTGTTTTGATGAAGCTAGAATATAAAAGAAGTTTTCAGTTATTTAACCTTTTTTTGTTTAGTACATAACTCCACATGTGTTCATTTAGAGTTTTGATGCCTTCAGTGAGAATCTACCAATGTAAATGGTCATGAAAATAAAGAAAACACATTGAATGAGAGGGTGTGTCCAAACTTTTGGCTTGTACTGTATATATATATATTAGATATATATATTAGTATTTATTAGATTTACTTTTTAGTTTTTCCTGGTACATTCCTTTTCCCTTTTCATATAATTTAAAATCCTATCATATGATCCAGAGGGTATACTTTACAATATATATTTCACTCTGTGGGTGCGGGAAAGCACAAGCAGAGAATAGTAGTTCACGAATAAACAGTCCTTTAATCCAAACATGGGCAAACAGAGAGGCAAGGTAATCCACACAAAGAACATTGTAGCAACATTAATAACCGGACATGTCTAGAATAGACATGACTGTTAGAGAAACCACAGAGAGATTAATGACGGGCTCTTCAACCGGCACAGCAGGCTGCGAGGTTCAGGTGGCCTCTGGGGTCAGAACAGGGCAGGGCGAGAGTTCAAGGGTGGCCTCCGTGATTGGAACAAGGCAAGGCAAGAGTTTGAGGACAGCCTACAAACCAGAACAGGATGAGTTCTGTGGCCAGAACAGGGCAAGGTGTTATCAGCCTCCATGGCTGGGTTGGTGGCCATTTTGTGCATTGGTTCGGGTTTGCAGCCATCTTGTGCAGTGACTCTGGTGTGGCAGTCGTCTTGTGACTAGGCTCTGAACTGGTGACCATCTTGTGACGAGGCTGTGGACTGGTGGCTATTTTGGGACAAGGCTCTGAACTGGGGGCCATCTTGGGACAAGCCTCTGAACTGGCAGCCACAGATCATTGTGGCATAGAAAATACTGATGTTGTGACCAAAATCACAGGACCTGCTGGTGGCCATGATGGGTCAAGCTCCACTGCCATCTGTGCTTGATGATGTTGACCCCCCCAAAAAACTTCTTAGGGGTTTCAAGGTCCTTTGCTTCACCCACAGTGAAAGGAGAACCACATAACAACAGTGGGGACATAACACACAGACAGGGGTGACACACATAACAGTCCAGGGTGGAGTGCTCTCTGGTGTAGCTCGAAGGAACTCTGGCTGGTGATTATGACAATAATAATGTTGTTTACTTGTCACTTAATTTCTTTAACCAAAAATGGTTAATTCATAATTCATGAATTCAAAGTTGCTGCATAAATGTTTATAATAATAATAATAATAATAATAATAATTATGATTATTATTATTATTTACAATTGGTTAATTAATATATAATTAATATTAATTAATATGACTGGTTAAATTAATTGTAAAACATTATTTAAATTTGTAAATTAATACATGTTCTAAAGTATAATAATATGTTGTTTTATATTGTTTAAGGTGGTTTGTTTTTATATTTTATTAACTGCAGTTACTATATGTGCCAGAAACTATATGAATTTTTGGAGGGTTGTGTTGTTATTTGTGCCTATCATCCCTCTGGGTTTCTGTCTCATCTCAGGCAGTTCTCCAGTAAAGGATGTCAGAAGTACAAATGGTCCTGTCTGCTTTAGTGACAGTATCCATACAGGCTGAGAAGATCAGAGAGAGATGGATGGACGCAGAGGCCAAGCAGGCACGTAGCTATTTATCTCTGCAGCAGCCTGCAGCCTGAGTCTTTGTTGATGCTCTTTTTGTATGTTTTCCTTCTGCGTTTGCTCCTTAGATGGCCTTGTTTACACCGTTTTGGATTCAAAAGCGCAAATGTTCATCTTCCTGTTGCGTTGTGCAGTAATTGCTTGCGTTTTTCCATGCTAACCTTCACCCCGAGTAAATCAGTGTGGGAGTGTTGGTGCGGATGGGGAAGATGAAGTTGCCACAATTCTCCTCTCAAATGGCGTTTGACTAATTAGATTTCTTGAGATGAAAGTGCCTCAGTGTGTGTGTGTTTGGCTCATTATCTCACTATCATATGGCATCCTCGTTCTGGAAAGGAAAAACGGAAAATCTGCTGGAGAATATCAACCGCAGGAGTGGAAAATTATAGTTAAGATATTTTGATGGAAATCCTACTTATAACCCATTATCAATTTAGACATTTGCCACCGTAATTGATAATGTCGGAGGTTTAATTAGATGCATATGTATACTGTTAATTGGATCATCATATTCCATTTGCAATGTATAATAAATCCAGATGCAAATACCTTGGTTTTAATAGAATACATTATCAATTTAGCTACAGCACATGGAAATGTAATTGTTTATATCACTCCACTTTGTCTTGTGGAGTCTGTCTATGCACTTTTATTATTTTTTAGCCGCTCTTTGTGGCAAACCACAATTTCAAAAGAGTAGTTTCAATGTAGCTAGTTAAAATTTTATTTTAAAATGCATACTTAATAGGCTTAATAGAAAAAGGATCACACTTATAAAGGAATAGTTCACCCAGAAATTAAAATTCTGTCATCATTTACTCAAATAATTCCAAATCTGTGTGAATTTCTTAGTTCTGTTGAACACAAAGGAAGATATTTTGAGAAAGGTTTGTAACCAGATTTGCAACTTCTTGCGGGTGAGAAAATTTTTGGGTGAACTATTCCTTTATAAGTGTGATCCTTTTCCTATTATGCCCCCAAACTCTGGAATGAACTACCTAACACTGTTCGGAAGGCAGACACACTCTGTCAGTTAAATCTGCATAAATACGTTTTATGCTCGTGGTTCACTTTATGAAGACGTAAACACATAAACTTCATCTTCAGAACTGCTCTAAAAGTCTCTTCATGATTCGTTTAATTTGATTACCACCCTTTTTGATTAGAAATTTGTAATAAAATCATAAAACACAGGATCCAGAAATTATTAAAACAGACAACAAAAAATCTGGAGTCCTCAACCTGGGAATTGAAATCGGGACAGCCATAACAAAACTACATTATAGGTCGGCACAGTTGCCCACTAGGTTATTGACGACAGAATAATTTCTGAAAAAAAAAAAAACATATACATGTACATATATATTGTAGCATCGACCTCCGTGGCTCTCTCTGACCGCCTGGACATTGACCTTGATGCTTGCTGGATACCCCGACCTTTTGCCTGGACTCTTACCTAGCCTTTGTCTTTCCTTCGATAGCCCTGTTTGTTGTTAACGCTCATCGCCTGTACCACTCTGTCTGTAAATAAAAGCTGCGATTGGATCCCAACATGTCTGACTCTCAGTCACCCGCACAACATATATAAACACAATTAATAGTGCTTTAAAAAAGGGATGGGCAATACAGAAAAATGTATATGGAAAACATAAAATTTGGAATGACATGAAACTCATGGCGCTGCAGTCAGATCAGGTCTAACTCAATCTGACCCAATGACTCAATCTCAATCTCAGTCTAGCTCAATCGTTATCACAAGGCAGAACTGACTGGTTCTCTGCTGTATCAGTAGCCAATGAGCTTTCTGCTCAACATATGACTGGTGTTTGTTGTTGCAGTTTTGCAGCACGCTTCAGAAACCCTCCACCTTCCCCAGCTCCACCTGTATAGATCGACTACGAGGTGATTCATGTATGCTATGGGGCTTACATTTGGGAACAAAATAAAACATATCTTGTTTTATTTAAAGTTAAATGTTGCTCTTTGATGCAAAAATGAATAAAAACTAAAAATCAACAGTTCTCTCTGGTGGCCCATAAAGCAAGTAAATTAAATATCTCATACTGACTTAGCCACATAGCAACCACCTTGAACACCTTAGCATTGTGAAGCATTTGCTCCCAAAATTTTAAAAATCTAGTTTCCACCATTGTTTTTACGAATTTGTCTTCATTTAGGACCCAACGGTCTGTTGTGCTCTTGCAGGAACACATACACAGAATACAGACACGCATACGCACCTGTTTTGAGGCCATTAATTAGATTTAACCAAAACAGCTCAGGGCTTTTGGTTTATTAATGCTGAGAAACACCAAACACAAAATGTTCCCAATTAAAATGAAGATGAATGGCAGGGCACGTCCCCCCGTTGAGCCTCCGCGTCTAAATTATCACCGTGAAGACAAACCATTAAATACGCAGCCCTCACCCTGTCCCGACAGACTGCGCCCAAACCACCCACTGCGATCTGTCTTTCTCTGTCTTGTTTTCTATTTATGTCTCTCTCAGTCCTTGTTCTGTCACTATAGGTGATGTGCCAGGGGACGGCGCATTCATAACAGCTTAAATAAAATACTTACATTTTTTTTAAATGAGCTGCATATAAAAGGACTTGTCAGCTAATGAGAGATAAAGCGTGTAAATAAATGCCCGTGATCGATAATAAAGTAAAATATCAAAGACTTTAAACACCGTTTATCTCAAACTTGAAAGGATATGAGATGAAAGGGCACCTGAAACTCACACAAAATAAACTTCAAGTCAGTGTTTTAACATTACAAGGAGCCCAGTCAAAACACAGACTTTAATTTCCTTGATCTTTTTAGAGCAGCCTATGTTGCTAAACATCCTGGTTGACTCTTTGTGCCACATCCTGAAAGGTGCATGATTAAACTACCAATCCACAGCTAGTTGTGAAATGGTTGCGGAGAGACTGTTATGACTGTTGACACAAGTGTTGTTGGAAAAGCAAACATGCAAAATGGTGCCACCGAGACATCCAAGCACTCGCTATAGCTTCAGTCTTTTATCTGTCCCTCTCTTGCCTTGAGGCACGGTCTCTGTTTTTTTTTGCCACTGGAACTTCTGATAAGAGAGAAGGATAACGCTAATATTGTAAACCTAAGCTTGTGACATAAAACAAAAACAAGAACAAAAAAAGTAATTTGGTTATTTAATGCATTGCGTACATCTGAACTAAAACAAAACAGCTTAACAAAGCTTTCCAAAATTCATTTTGATGTCTACCAGTGCATCACAGAATAACTAGATAACAATTTCAGTTAGGTGTAATGCAAGAATTTATATACTGGTGTTCCAACTACGTTTCTGGAACCTTGATAATTTCAATTGTATTGCTGTCTTTTTGATATCATCAAAAATATCTTAATTTGTGTTTTGAAGAGGAACGAAGGGTTTAGACATGAGCAGGAGTAATTAATTACAGAATTTTTATTTTAACCCTTTAAGAAACAATTTGGGATATTTCAGAGAAAACAAATTTTTGATCAGGAATTACCAAACAATTTTCAGCATAAAATCTTCACTCTTGTTTTTTTAGAAAATAAATTAATAATTATAATGAAAATAGTAATTGCAAACAATAAAAAAGCACTACTGCCAATCTATTAAAAAAAAGAAAATTAATTTTGTGTCAAAATATAACATTATATTAAAATAAATGTAACAATGCAAATTACACTTATTTGGAATTTTTGGATTTATGATTCTAAATATTCAAAATATTTATAGAGCTTATCAAAATTAGAGGCTGACTCAAAATATTTTGTTGTGATGTTTACTTTGATTTTAATTTGTATTCTTCACACATCTCAAGCTCCTTAAACACATTATGCACTTAATTAAAAAAGGTTCAAAATTAATAAATAACACCACAAATGAAGGACTGTGGTAATTTGTGTAAAATATATCATTAGCAAACAGTAAATATTAAAAACAAATGAGAAATTGCAAAATGTAGTAACATTTACATGGATTAAACTATGCATTTACACTCGTCTATAGTTTCCACAGTGCCTGAATAAATCGTTCAGTGACATAAATCCCTCCCTGGAAGTCAGTCCTGGTGGGTGGACAAATCCGAGACAGTTACGTCTTTGGATGGAAAGGGTGAGCTCTTGTATTTCCATATTGAATATTAATGAGTGTTTGATTTGAGGGGGTGAACGAGACTGACCTTTCCTGCCACATTATACCAGTGATGAATCCAGCAGACACACACACACAGAGACTTTGTAATGGAGAGACACCCAGCAGAGAAACACAAAAAATATCTGGCAATGGAGTCCTGCCATGCAAGTTTCAAAATAAACTCAAACACATGTGACTCTCCCTGTGTTTCCAGCCTCTGTGTCTCAATAGATGAGGATATGAACACAAAAACCACCAAATAAGAGTGCGGTTTTACTTAAAGAAATTGTGTCAGAAATGTATTATTACAAAAATATAATTGTCAATGTAATTATATTAATGACATTTTTATTAACATTTTTAGCTTTATGTTGGTGGCTATTTCATATGAGTTCGTACACTTTTCTAAAGTTGTATGTTTCGATACAAATCATATTGCACAAATTCCTACAAAATTCCTACAAAATTTAAAATAAGACTTAAAAAGTTGTTTTCTCATGATAGCTTATAAGCTACCATGTTTATCAAACCAGCATGACCACTTTAAACTGGTATGACCCAGTTTTTCCATTACGGCACTGCAAACTAACAATGCAGCGGCACAAAATTAGCAAGCTCCAGTCATAATCAACACTCGTTTTCAGCGTAAACCACTTTGTTGATTGCAACAGAAGCATTATAATTCTGTCGCTCGTTTGCTCACTTAGACCCAACATACAAAGAGCGCGAGGGGTGCACAGCATCACACCTACAGAAATAGAGCAATACGGACAAAACCCACATAAATATGTATTTATACGCAGAAATATGAACCCACACAGACTTCAAAGCAGACATCAAACCAGAGAGGGCGTTTGCTAATCTGTACATCGCAAGTAATTTTCTCCTTGATGGAGTTCGGAGGTGAGGTCAATCTGCTATAATGTATTCTGTAATTTCAAGGCTGGTTCTGTTAGCAGCTCTACGGGGAGGCTTAAAAGCCTAGTTGACCTTTCCAATGAGACATTAGCAGCACTTAAAGTGATGGGCCGCAAAATCAGGATAGTTTATAGACAGGAAAAGGAGATCTTTGTCAGCCTTGGGGCAGTGAGAATAGCATGAGGCTAATGCTAAATAGCTAGTTCCCTTCAGTCAGTGCCATTACTGGAGTTGTTGGGCTCAATATCGCTTTGCTATAAGGTTAAGACTAGGGTTATGTATCTGTTTAAGAGCACAGACATTTTCAGATATAACCATTTTGTCATTTACAGAAATACACTAAATGCAAATGCTAATGTTATGCTATTAAACCGGGTATGTTGTTATTCAAGCAGCTGGCTAGTAACTTTGTTTAATGAGATTCTATTCAAACTTTATTTTTATTAAACCTACAATAAAGTGTATTTTTATTAACCTGGATGATGTAATATTAATGAAATCATTCAAAAGAGTTTTCTTAACAACAACAACACCTTTATTTATAAAGTGCTTTTAACAATACGGATTGTGTCAAAGCACTTAACAGTATCGGATTGGGAATACAGTGTTAGTAATGTATGACAAGATTAAAAACTCAATTTCAAACTAAAGCCATTTCATTATTGAATGGAGCTCATTTTAAATAGGATCTTTGTAATCAAATCAACAGTAATTGCTAGAAATTAAGTGTCCCCAACTAAGCAAGCCAGAATAAACTGATTTAAACAGTCTTTTGTGGTTTAACATTTACAAAAACAAGTAAATAACACGATTTAATTAAGTGTACAGCCCTACTTTTATTTATTTATCCACATTTTACATTTTTAGATTACATTTTTTAAATTTTTAGATTAGATTCAATTTCCCGGTCCATGTTATTTTTGCATCACAGAAATCATTGTGTCCTAAGTACAGTACGAGTGCTACAAGTGCTATTTACAGTAAATGTATGCTATATTTCTATTTATTTGTCTTGCAGATGGTTAGTAGCTTGCTTATATCAGTGATGCCTGTATGAGATGTATTAATGCATGAAGAAATGAAGGGACGCAATACATTTTCATGGGAATAAAAGTCGTTCAAGGTTTCATGAGGACAGTTATCATGTATTTGCACAGAAAATTGACTTCGACACTGACCCCTCAAGACCCCTCGCCTCCCTGGGCAGCCTTACCAGTCAAATGATTAATGTTTTCCATACAGCAGGAGCTCAGAACATTCCTAGCTGAAGTAAAAAGGCAGGAGATGTTTGATAAATACACAGAGAAACCGGCTCTAGCCAGTGTATTTATTTTCCTAAATTGCTTGTTCCTTCCTGTAGGTGTGTGTATGTGTGTGTAAGGCAGAATGGATTTGGCAGCATCTTATCAGCAAACGCAGTCCGTGCCACAGTGACATCATGGCTGCCCATGCATCTAATGCAAGCAGCATCTTTCTAAAGCTACCTGAACTCCAGCAGCTCAGCCACAGTATGCTACATATTTTATTAACCTAGGAGTGGACATAAGTTTTCGGTGAGCTACCACCCTGAGGTTATAATGTTATATTTGACTCAATAAATTAGGCTGTGCTTAAACCATTTTTTTATGAGATCAGATACCTTCTGTCTAACCCCCGTTCACACAAACCTGAGATAATAAGCAAGCTCACACAGAGAAGATGAATAAATCTTTCTAAATGTCACATAATAACTGTCTGACATTCCTAAATAGGCACAGAAGTAACCCTGAGATTAATAAAAGCTGATACAATCTCAAAATGACTTGGCATTGGGAATGTCATTTTTGGCGCAAATATTTCAAAAACCAACAGAGACACAAAGCTGAGCACCTAAGGTTGAATGTTTTTTCAACATTTAATTGAAAGAGAAAAATGTATATATTCAAATGCTTATTAATTTACCCAAAAATTTCAGTTCTGTTATTACTTACTCGCATCACTTTGTTTATCCCTTAAAAACAAGGAAGATGTGTTGCATACAATGACAGTAAATGGTTGTTTATGCTCCACAAAAGCGATAAAAAATACAGTAAAATATACATCTCAAATAACTTTGTGTATGGAAGCCCATTTGTGCCATATAATAAGTAATATGGTCAATCATAAATATGACAGATGTCAGGTTTAAATATACTAAGAATTTTAAGATACAAAGTTACAATTATGAGATATAAATCATATTTATGAGATAAAAACACTCAAGTCAAAATGATAAGGTATTAAGCCTTAATTAGAGATAGAAAGTTAGAAATTCTAAGTTTATCAAATGATTACATAAAAAGTACAAATTATAAAATTTAAAAAGATAAAAAGGCATAATTACAAAAAGTTGTAACTATAAATGATTCAAAGTAATATTTATGACAAAAATATAAAATAAAATAATTAGACTTAAAAAAAGAATGATAAAAGCAATACTAATTATGAGATTATGAGACTAATATCTCATAAACTTGAGCAATTATTAAGCACAAAATCTTCAATTTTTAAACTGTTGCTCACAAAATGGTTTGAAAAGGCATATATAAACTGTCTATTTTATGGTATTTTAATGGTTCATTTTGTATAGTTGGTTTAGCATTAAAAGATGTGGTATTTTTTTAGTGTATTTTTTCATCTTAATTGTGTATTAAAAAAGAGCAGCTTGAACATTCTTCCAAACATCATCTCTTATGCTTCAAGGGGAAAAAAGAAAGTACTGTTAAGTAAATGATGACAGAATTGTCTCTGGTTTTTTTTTTTCTTTTTTGAACTTTAGACTATTTAAAAATTTAGACTATTTTCACATGTACCTTGATCACAGGAAACAAAGAAGGGCAGGAGAGTTTGTTGGAGACAATGGCAAGCACATCTAACCATGCGTCTCTTTGACAAGGGCAGTGAGACTGGCTGCTCCACGGCTGTTGCTTGTAGGACACACACACACATACACAAGGTACCCAGCGGGAAGAGTGTCAGCTCAACTAACGGAGAATGACAGTCACCAGTGCCGCCGCATCCCGCATCAAGACGCACTTCAGTGCGCGTTTCCGACTCGCTTTCTATTAACCCGTGTGGGTAGGTAAACTGATGTCATGACAGTAATTCTGTATTTATCTATGCAGCATGTCAACTACAAACACTGTTATTAGAATTTACACTTAATCTTTTAAAATATCATAGTCACTATATTTTACAGGCATACATCACGTTTAATGTGATGAAAACATATTTTGGTGAAGTATGAGTTGAATATCAATGCAACTTTACTTACGTGACGTCAAGCCTGATTTCAAGAGTGCTTTACCAATGTTTCAGATTAAATTTGACTTCTTCATAAATAAATAAGGAAGTATTTCAGGCTGGTTCGACTTGCTCCTTGTGTACATTAGCACAGTAATTGGCAGAGCAAGTCTTTCATGACAGTGAGCAATAGCAGATGCCTCTGTGAATCACTGGGTCTAGAACTGAGCTGTCATGTAATCGTAATGTTTGCTCAATCTTGTGCACAAATGCTTTATACTATCCATCCTAAATAGTTGTTATGTGCTGGTCAGGCAGAGAGAGATCGCAGGAGACGTGGAGTGCAAGCAACACACTTTTAATATAACTTTCAAACAGACTTCCGGTTTCGATATGAGAGAGTAGCACGTGCTTTACGCAACCTGATTTCACAGAACTGCGTGAAATAACCACAAACTCTTAATGCATAATTCTGTATTAGTATCACGTAATCAACGAAAATTGCGTGATGGGCTCACGTAAAAGATTACAATGTAATTCAGTGACAGGCATCATCCGTGATCTAGACACAGATTTGGATTCAAATATTGGTTAAGTATATTGCCATTATTGTATATGTATTGAGGTGTGATTTTTCACTGTAAGCGGTCACAACTTTTTTAATTTATATTCATTTATTTATATGAGCACGTAACCCAACACCTGCCCCGAAACCTACCAAACGTTAATAAAAGACAAGATAAACAAGCAGTTACAACTACCAACAACTATTTATTAAAAAGGATTAATATTCTAATTCTTCCGAGACAAAAGGATTGATCACCATCGCTTTGTCCACCGCAACTCATCTGTGCTGAGTGCAGCTGCTGCTTTGCGAATTTGTGCAAATTCAAAAAATGCTGCCAGAAGAGTCCTTACGTCAGCCTTGGTTGTAAAATTCTATTAGCTCTCTCGTGACCGATCGCTTCATGCTGTTGTGAAATGTTATTGGCTCCTATGTGTCTGCTGATCGGTTTGCGTCATTCTACAGGACGAGATTGTATTTTGAATAAGAGTCAACGCATTAACGGAGCGGGGATAATTTCAGCGATTAAAACCTTGTATTTTACTCTTTCTTCACATAAAGACATCGTGTGGCTTCAGAAGGACTTGAAATGCAACAACTTGTTTGTAATGTTTTTTTTTACTGCTTATGGTCAGTTTCCGCAATAAATACCTGTGACTGCGCTTTTATTGTCTGTGTGTGTTTTATACTGTTCAGATCTGGGTAGGTTTAGGGTAAAGGTGGGGCTAGGTGCTGCAGCTACAATAAATGCATACATTTTATATAAAATGAATCCAGTTATCCGTGAGTGGATCACAGCTCATGCCTGTCACTGAATTACGTTATTTACGTGGTAGTATCACGCAATTTTCGGTCATTATGTGATACTAACACGGAATTATGCATTAAGAGTTCATGGTTATTTCACGCAGTTCTGTGAGATCAGGTTGGCTACATCATTTTATCTGGTGAGATCTATGGGCTTCCGATTACGTTAATAAATATGTATGGTCCAAATTATGACGAGTCAGAATTTTTTTCTCTTGTCTTTTCTCTTATCCCTAAACTGTCCCAAACAAATCTTGTAATAGATGGGGACTTTAATTGTGTCCTCAACGCATATTTTGTTAAATCGTCAACCAAAATCGCCCGCAATCTAACACAAGAAAAGTTTGGAATGCTTTTATTAATAATTCTAATCTGGTTGACATATGGAGACTTCTTTATCCAACTTAAAAAGACTATACATTTCATTCACATGTACATAATGTATATACCCGTATAGATTTTTTTTTTGTGGACAACAATCTTATTTCTAACACCCTGAACTGTAAAAGTCATGATATACTGATTTCAGACCATGCCCCAGTTTCATTTGAAGTTATTCTAGACCAAACATCTTTAAATCGCCCTTTATTTAGGATGGACTCTCAATTAATCAATGATCCTAAATTCATTGATTTTATGAGCTTGCAATTGGACTTTTTTTTTTTGATAGGAACGATAAGCCAGAGATTTCATCAGGACTGCTCTGGGAAACATTAAAAGCATTTATAAGAGGTTGTGTTGTCACACACACCGGATCACGTGAGGTCACGAGGACCCAGAAGTAACCTCACGCAGGTATTTAAACAGGAAGCAGGTGTCTGTCTAGCACCAGACATTAAGCTATGAAGGCTTTCCGTCAGGTCCTCAACTCTAACAACCATCTCCTTCAACTCACGTGAGTAATTCTCTCATCTTATTTGCCTGTCTGTGTGCGTGTGAGAACGCGGATTCCTCGGTGGGAATCTCTACTCCGTTTGGAGCGTTCTCAGATCAAAGCGCGTGTTTACCTGCTCACTCGCGCTTCTCCGTGTCTGAGTTTTCCAACACACTACACAGGGACATCCTCGATCAGTCATCTCTCGTCTGCCTCCGTGACATGTGTTCTATCATATGAAGGATCCAGGAATAAATGATACAAAACAAAACTAAGTGAAGTATTTGCAAATAAACTAATTTTAAGTATGAGCGATTAAGGTCGATTAATCACAGCTGGCACCACATCACCTAATCAATCTCCTCATTAATCCTGCCCAATCAAATCCCCTTCTACCCACTATAAATAGCCCATCCTCTTTCCTTCCACACCCCGCCTTTTACGCATTCTTCGGGGATCGCACGACCGAAGACACATCCTCTCCTCGCTACCTCCATGAAGACCAGATTCCTCAGCCTGCCTTTTAACTTCCTGCTACCAGTCGAGCTCAACCTTAGCCCGTCTGAGCTTCCACACCAGCCCGCGGCTTCCTATATGAGGCCTTGCCTGCGCACTCTTAGATCTCATTTACCCGCTATCCACCAAAGCAATCTAAGCAAAAAAAAATCCTCATTACTTACCACTCGGCGGCCTTCCGCCTTTTTTCTCCAGCCCTAGAAGCAACAAAAGCCCGGCAGTGTTGCAACATCTCAAACAAAAGCAGCAAAGGAGCGCTGAATCGGCTGCCGCTGCCTGATGACACCATACGCAAGCCACGTACCCATGACGTCAACACGGCATTCCCTATCACTTCTCCACAGTCTCGTAATGTATTTCACGCAACCTCTCACCCATTTTTAGGTTAAATGATTCATTTAGTCTTTGTTATTTAACAGTTCCTGTTTTATTCACTGACTAGAACTGTTTATCTAATTCCTGGCCCTCTAATTCCTAATTCCCGCCTCCGCGAGGCATCCCACCCCTACTTCCGCAGAAGTTTCTCTACCATACTGTCTCCGCAGAGACTTTTCTCCTTCCAACCTTCGCAAAGGTTCTCTATCTTAAAGCTTCCCCCTTCACGCCTCCGCTGCAGGTACTTTTTATAAAGCTATGCTTCGTCCCTCCCTACTTCTGCAGAGATTTCTCTACCATACTGTCTCCGCAGAGACTTTTCTCCTTCCAACCTTAGCAAAGGTTCTTTATCTTAAAGCTTCCCTGTTCACGCCTCCGCTGCAGGTACTTTTTACAAAGCTATCCTTCGTCCCTCCCTATTTCTGCAGAGGTTTCTCTACCATACTGTCTCCGCAGAGATTTTCTCCTTCCAACCTTCGCAAAGGTTCTCTATCTTAAAGCTTTCCCCTTCACGCCTCCGCTGCAGGAACTTTTTACAAAGCTTTCCTTCATCCCTTCCCACCTCCGCAGAGGTCCCCCATCTATTGCTTGCTTTTCCAACCCACTAATCTATGTCTCTGTCTCCACCAGCAGGTCGCCGGACGATCCAGCTCCCCAGTCCACCCCGTTCCACACAGTATATAAGTACTTACATTTTTACACATGTTTAAATTAAATTGGAAATTAGGTGCCAGGCGTCCGGCCAGAGGACCAAACGTACAGATAGTGAAAGGACAATTCATAAAATTAAAACAAAAGATGACTTAATGTATCGCAACTAAAGAGATAAACCAGGGTTTTAAGGAATTTTATTCAAAGTTATACTCTTCAGACACTGAGTCGGACCCACAAGTAATGGATGCATTTTTACATAAATGTAACCTCCCCAAGCTATGCCCAGAAGATCGGACATCTCTAAGTAAAGACATTACTTAGAATTACAGAACACAAGAAATACTTTAAAGAGCGGGAAAACACCTGGTCCTGACGGACTGCCTGTCGAACTGTATAAAAAATTCAGCAACATCCTTGCTCCATATTTACTTAAAACTTTTTAGTAAGCTTTAAAAATGGGACTGCCACCAACTTTTTCTGAGGCCATAATTACAGTTATTCCTAAAAAAGGTAAAAATCCTTAAGAAGTCGAGGTGTATAGGCCTATTTCCCTGCTTAATGTTGATCAAAAAGTATTATCCAAGACACTTGCGAATAGCCTCTGTAAATTAATTAATAAATTGGTTAACACAGATCACAATGGATTTATTTGAGGAAGAAGCACTATTCATAATATTAGACAATTATTCAACATAATATATCATCCTAAGGCAACCCTAGACAATTTGATTGTAGTCTCATTAGATGCCAAAAAGGCATTCGACCGAGTGGAGTGGCGATATTTGTTTGCTGTCCTTGAGAAATTTGATATGGGAGATGAGTTTATAACTTGGTTTAAAATTTTATATAGTAATCCATCAGCACGGGTTTTAACAAATAAAACAATTTCATACTCCTTTAATCTTAAAAGAGGAACCAGACAGGGCTGTCCCCTCTCACCCCTTCTGTTTGCATTAACGGTAAAGCCCCTTGCAGAAACTATCTGATCTAACTCATACAGGGCTTTAAAACTTCAAATACTGACAATAAAATATTGCTGTATGCGAATGATATTTTACTTTTTATTACTCAACCTCAGGTGAGCCTTCCTGTTATACTCAAGACTATATCAACCTTTGGCAAATTTTCTGGCTTTAAAGTTAATTTTGAAAAAAGTGAGCTCATGCCCATTGGTTTGAAAGATCTGTCCATAATACAATCCTCTCCATTTAAGGTCTCCACAGAACAAATTGTATATTTAGGAATTGTTGTTACTTGTAAATACTCTATGCTCCTCAAAGCTAAATTTCAACCCCTTATTGTCTAAGCTACAGAGTTGTATACACTATTGGAGGACTCTACCAATCTCTTTAACTGGCAAAATAAATGCGATAAAAATTATATTTCTTCCTCAAATATTATATTTATTTCGTAATATTCCAATACTTTTACCCAAATCCTTCTTTAAACACTTGGATTCGATTATTCTTCCATTTTTATAGAATTATAAAAGTCACAGAATTAAAAAAGTTCATCTTTGCAAACCCAAACAAGAGGGGGTTTTGGCCTTTCTGGAATTCCGCCTTTACTATTGGGCTACACATTTAAAGGTTTTTGCACTATGATTGGAACAGTCGGATATTGCCCCAGATTGGAATCAGATAGAGCGTGATTACTGTCATCCCTATGATCTTGGAGCAGTGTTACTATCTCCAGTGATAGTAGACCAAACAGCAGTTAACATTATTGTCATTAAGAATCAGTTACATGTTTGGAGACACATAAGAGAATACCTTAAAATAAAATCACTCTCTCTCTTAATTCCAATTGCAAATAACCCATCATTTCTTCCTTCAAGATACAACCTTTAATCAATGGAAGGAATTGGGTATATGCACAGTCAATGTCACACGCACCGGATCACGTGAGGTCACGAGGACCCGGAAGTAACCTCACGCAGGTATATAAACAGGAAGCA
>JAUYWG010000060.1:7974917-7991050 GCA_034779775.1 Enteromius afrohamiltoni | reverse complement strand
CGGTTGGAGCGTTCTCAGAACAAACCGCGTGATTAACCTGCTCACTCGCGTTTCTCCGCGTTTGAGTCTTCCGTCACCCTACACTGGGACTCTCCTCGATCATTCATTTCTCGTCTGCCTCCGTGACAGTCAAGGACCTTTATCTTGTTCTAGCCTTCTTTAAGCAATTACAACAGAAATATAACCTTCCAAAAAAAAATTTTTTTTGATTCTTAGTTTGTAGATCTGATTGTCTCACACAGTTCAGGGGAAACACATATCAGTTGTCTTAAATTTATGAAAAGTTACTAGCAGCTTTTTCTCCTTCTACAAATTTGATCAGAGAAGAATGGGAGCGAAAGATTGGAAGGATATTGATAAGCAATCAGTTTACACTAGATTATGGCTCATTCAGTTCAAGGTCATGCATAGATTACACTTATCTAAAAAGAAATTACATAGGATTGTTCCTAACATGTCACCTATTTGTGACAAATAGGTGCAAATCACAAGATGCAGATTTAGCTCATAGTTTTATTTTTTGTCAAAAAATACAGGGATTCTGGTGTGAGGTTTTTAAAGTGATTTTAGATGTCCCTTGATGTAAATATGGATCCAGACCCAGTGCTCATTATATTAGGACATTCCAATGTTACATATATCTTGAATAGTGCCCAACAGAATTTTCTTACATATTGTTTGATAACAGCCAAGAAGCTGTTATTACAGTTCTGGAAAAAGGTTAATCCTCCTACTGCAAAGCTATGGCTTGAGGAACTGACATCTACTCTGCACCTGGAATCAACCAGATACTTTTTAAACGACAACCTTAGTAACCAACATAATTCCTTAATTTAAGGAATTCTATTCTAGGAAGACATAAAAACGAAACTAAGAACAAAATACATACACATAGAGTAAAGACAAAACTAAACAGACATGAAATGTAACAATAGTAAGTGAGATTAGAGCAGGGGTGTCAAACAACAACCGAATACGGCCCACTAAGGCATCCAGTATGGCCCGTGAGATGATTTGAACAATAATATTTAATATCAAATGTTTTTTATTATCATTATTATTAGTAGAAGTAGTATTAAATGAAGTCTATGTCCGGGTATTCGCTGCAATATTGTATCTCAGAATCTCTAACACACATGCGCATTCTAAATTGGCGCCTAAATCAAATTTCTCCGGCTATTTGAAGATGTGTGGCAAGCACTCGCGATTTAAAAAAATGTCCAAAAAAAGAAAGATTTATCTGGAAGGGTGGATGTTTCAGGAAAACATGGAAAGAGAAGTATTTCTTCTGTGAGGCCAACGGCAAGCCGGTATGTTTAATCTGCTCACAAGCCATGGCTGTGCAAAGAGATTACAACATTAAATGGCACTATGACATACACGCAGAGAAATATGATAAATACTCTAGACAGCTCAGAATGGAAAAAGTTCATGATTTAGCATCCGCTTAAAAAAACTATCAATGTTCACAAAAAGAGCAGGGACTGATGAAGATGTAAAGGCCAGCTATATGATTGTCAATGAAATCGTAGCATCATCAAAGCCATTTTCAGAGAGAGAATGTGTCAAGAAGTGTATGGTAAAGGCAACGGAGCTTGTGTCCTGAGAAAAAACAGGCTTTTGCCAGTACTAGCTTGTCAAGAAATACTGTGGCTGAAAGAATTGAGTACCTTGCAAGAGACTTGAACCATCAGCTGAAAAACAAAGTTAAGACATTCATTGCTTTCTCTGTAGCACTCGATGAGTTTTGCTGTCTATAGAGGGTCAGAAAGCTCCCAGATTTCATCAAAAATATCTTAATTTGTGTACTGAAGATAAACAAAGGCCTTACATGTTTGGAACACGAGGGTGAGTAATTAATGACAGAATTTTAATTTTTGGGTGAACTATTCCTATAAAGCGTCTTTTGTGGCCTTTAGCAAACCCAAGAGAGCAGCCTGAACATCTGTGTCCACTCTGAACTGCCCATCTGAGTTCACAGCATGAACATTCTCCTTGTTTCTTTCAGCGTCGGTCTTCTCTCCCTCACCTAATTTCATCTTTAATTGGGTCTGGGGATTTAAGAAAGATCTCGTTTCTAGATGTGAGCTTGAACAGCTTGCCTAGGGTGATTGTCAGCAGGCCCCAGAATGCATTTCCCCAACTGAGCTTTCGGCCAGATGAGCTAATCAATGTACGGGGCGGCTCATTACCAAAATGACACTCTGAGAGATCCAAATCTGTAGCTTTTTCTTTTGAGGCCTCAAAGGGATTGTAACCCACAGGGGGATGAAACTGAGTAGACCAAACCAATTACAAATTTAAATTGACCTGAGGTTCAAGATTTGTATTCGCCGTTTGAAATAAGCCAAGCAAAAGTCCTTGTAGGAGTTTGGAGTCTGTACAATGTCTTTTTCTAGAAAATTAAATGTATTTAATATTTATTTTATATAAATAGAGATCCATATCTTTGTAGTATAATTGTGTTTCTTTAACTTCTGGCACTTTCACATTTCAATGGGGTTTATTTTTTACATTTTTAAAAATTATTTGTTGTTTAAATTTTTTGATAAAATAAATCTTAGTGTTTTTATTATATGAAGATCACATTAAAATGCCTTTGGGAGCTTGTTGCCATACATTGTTACTTTATTTTTATTTGAATATTTCTTTGTATATAGGTTAAAAGCTAATGAGTTTATGAAACCATATTATCCAAAAAGTGTTGGTAAATATTTTTAATGACCAGTCATTTATGTATTTTACTGTTTTACTACTGTCTCAGACTTTCAACACTAATTAAAAAAAATCTGACCTATTCCTCATGTTGTCACACAAACATCTGTTCCCGGATCAGTCACAAACACAGCGCAACCAGCCACCTCTGAACCAACACAATTCACCAGATCACAATAACAACAATAACACCCTACAAAACCCAGCTTCAACTAAACATGCTTTGAGCCTATCTGAGCCTATCTTGGAGGACGCTCAGATTCTGTTTTTCTCTCTGCCTGCCTGAGCTTCTAGGATCGCTAAATCACCCAAAGACTTTGAATTCACCTGCCTGCTTAGCTTTCTGGAGCCACTACCTGCCCTGTTTCAAAGACTGAGTATTACTCTTGACATTTAGGCTAAAGCCTGCTGTGGACAGAGCCTTTTGAGTTTTCCTACCTGTGCTACTTACCTGAGTTACTTACCTGAACCGATACCTGTGTTGCTCCTGTGACGTAAATAAAGAAAACTCACCTGTTAAACTTTACCTTCTGGTCTCTGCCTGTTGACTGAGCATGACACATGTACATACTATGTACTTCTTGTAGTAATTACAATAACAAGGTTATAACTAGGTACTAACCCTAAACCCTAGCCCATGTAGTTACATTATATTACTAGTGCTTTCTTAAGTAGGTACACTATAAATACATTGTAAGTGCATGTAAATACACATACTGTAAAATAAAGCGCAACCAAAAAATCACTATAAAATAATAATTAATTAAGATATTTTGAATGAAAACTGGGCCATTGACTGCCAACTAAATACACTGTCAAGGTCTAAAAAAGAACAAAAGACATGGTCAGAAAACTCCATCTGCCATCAGTGGTTCAACCATAACATTTTAAAGAACAATGCGACAAGAATACATTTTATACAGAAAGAAAACAAAAATAGTGTTGTTATTCAACAATTTGGCACCATAGCGCCATTTTGGAGAATATCTGTAGTAAATCCGACCTCTGTGGCTCTCTCTGACCATCATCAGCGGGAACCATTGCCATAGTACTAGTTCCTGCCCGGACACAATTTACCGAAACAACCCATCACTTCCGCGGCAGGTGCTGCTTGTTTCAGTGACTATTTAAGCTCCCGCTTCAGTGAAGCAAGTTGTGAAGTTTTGTTCTGCCACGACAACAATCCCGAGCATTTATTCATTGTATTTTGGACTGCTTGCTATTGACCTTGGACTGCCTTGTTTACTACGAACTCTAGCTGAATACCCCAACCCTTTGCCTTGATTATCGACCTCTGATAATTGCTTGTTATCTCGACCTTCTGCCTGGACATTTACCTTGCCTTTGTCTCTCCTTCACTGTTCCCGATTGCTGGTATTTGTCTTCTTCCTGTTTGATTCTGTGTTAATAAAGCTGCATATGGAGTCTCAAGGATCACAGAAAACTTAACCACATGAAGATCCAGTGGTTCCACCAGCAGCTGGAAAAGCTAAATTACAGCGTGGAGGACATTGCACAGACGCTGCAATCACTCACCACTGCCGTAGCCACACTGACGCCACTCGGATCCCTTAAAGGTGCTGTACCGCAAGGCCTTGAGAGAGGAACTGCAAGTAGAGATGGGTTGCAGAGATGAAGGGAGGTCTCTGGAACAGTACATGGAGCTCACCATCCAGGTCGACAACCTGCTTCGTTCTCTTCGTGCAAGACGCTCATTTTCCCTCACCTTAGATGCAGATCGGTTCCACTCACCTCATGCAGACGGAGCGTGAACGGAGGCTACGCACACACATGTGCTTCTACTCCGGCCTGCCGGACCACATCCGAGCCAACTGCCCCACCCAGCCACTTCGTCCGTCTACTAACTAGGTGAGTGAGAATACCTCTCTAACTATGCCTGTAAAGTTAGCAGTAAGAAGTCAAGAATTTGTTACTACTGCTTTTATTAATTCCAAAAAGTACTGAAATCACTCGGCTCTGGTCACGTGGTTGTCACGTGGCTCTGGTCACGTGACAACCATCACTTAGGGTCTGACACTGCACATGGGTTCTATGCACCAGGAAATCATCTATTTGTTCACAATAGACTCACTTGATCACCCAGTGATCCTCGGCCTTCCGTGGCTGGAGCAACACAACCCTACTATCTCCTGGAGTTAAAGAGAAATTACACAATGGTCACCTAATTGCCACAACCACTGCCTCAAGGGATTCAAGGTAACACCTCAACCCACATCTCTCTCACAGGAAGTCCCCTCCAAGGAATCACTGCACAAGCACTTACCTTCCCAGTACCTTGACCTGCAGGAGGCTTTCAGCAAGGAGAAGGCTACCTCTCTTCCCCCTCACAGAGCCACAGACTGTGCCATAGAACTGTGCTTCCCAGGGCAGTACCTCCCAAGGGAAGGATCTTTCCACTCTCACAGCTTGAAATGGAGAGCAAGCAAACCTACATACAAGAGGAGCTGGCCAAGGGATTAATCTGCCACTTCTCCAGCCTCTGCCGGCTTTTTCTTTGTCAAGAAGAAGGATGGCAGTCTCTGGCCCTGCATTGATTACTATGGCCTGAACGAGGTCACAGTGAAGTACCGATACCTGTTACCTCTGTTTCCCTCCACCCTTGAACAGCAACGCAAGGGCTGATTCTTCACAAAGCTAGACTAAGGAGTGCTTACAATCTTGTCCGCATCAAGGAGGGCGACGAGTGGAAGACAGTCTTCTCCACGACTAAGGGGCACTATGAGTATCGGGTGATGCCCTTCGGGTTGGCTAATAGTCCCTTCATCTTCCAGGCTCTAGTGAACGACATTTTCAGAGAGATATGCTCAACCGCCAGGTAATCATTTACATCAATGATATCCTTATCTACTCGGAGGACTTCACCTCTCATGTGCAGCACGTCCGAACTGTCCTGGAGAGACTCATTCAGCATCAGCTCTACGCCAAACTATAAAAATGTGAGTTCCACCAAATCTTTTACCTGGGGTACATTATCAGCACGGAGGGAGTGACGATGGATGAACAGAAGGTCAATGCAGCCAGCTGGCAGGACCACTTACCTCCATGACCCGCAAAGGCCCCAATGTCCTCCGTTGGTCCGCCGCCAGTGAACAAGCCTTCCTAGCCCTCAAGGAACGATTCACGTCGGCACCCATCCTACGTCATACCAACCCTGAGCAAGAGTTCATCGTGGAGGTCGATGCGTCCAATTCTGGAGTGGGAGCAGTGCTCTCCTAACGTCATGGTAGTCCACCCAAGATGTATCCTTGCGCCTACTACTCCCACAAGCTTACCCCTGCAGAACAGAACTATAACGTGGGAGACAAGGAACTCCTCGCCATGAAGTGTGCCCTGGAAGAATGGAGGGAATTGGCTTGGGGCTTGAAAGTTACCTTTCTGGTACTTACAGACCACCACAACCTGGACTATATCCAATCGGTCAAACGCCTCAACTCCAGACAGGCCAGGTGGGCACTGTTCTTCACCCGCTTTAATTTTAAAGTCACCTATCGCCCAGGCACAAAGAATTGCAAGGCAGACGCCCTCTCACGCCCTCCACCTTTCATTGTGGCACCGTACACTGGGATATCATGGCTGAGATCACAGAGGCCCAAGAGCCTGCACCCCCTAATTGTCCTCCTGATAAAGAGTACGTACGCAAGCCCTTACGTACCAGGTTGATGCACCTAGTTCACGACACCCCCAGCTCTGGTCAGCCCGGCATCCAGGCAACCACAGAACTCATAAACAATTGCTTCTGGTGGTCATAATTGGTCCCCGACGTCACCCGCTTTGTTCAACGATGCACAACCTGTAATATCACCAAGACCACGCATCAGAAACCCAATACACAATAAAACACAATATCCACTGCCTCCCGGTTTTATATCCAAAATGTTGTATATGTGTGGCATTGCCTTATTTCACTACAACTCCCAGAATGCACTGTAATGTGGGTTTTGTAACCGGAAGTGTTCCGGTTAGGGAGGCTGTAAAGAAACACAGTAAAGGTGGCTGTTTTGCCAAAACAGTGAGTGTGTCATCGTATTCATTATACAACGTTCTTATTTCCAAAAACATAACAAGTGGCAACGAGGACTCAGACACTCCCGTGTGTTATGAAAATGCGGAAGTGATGTGGCGATTCAGATAAGTGACTGAATTAATTGTTATGACTAAGCACGGAACAAAATGGCAGCCGTTTTCGGAAATATGGGTCCGTTTGAAGAAAGCAGTGAGCAGTGGAGTTCTTATACAGAATGATTTCAGTACTTTGTGGAAGCAAATACTATTGATCAAGAGAAAGTTGTACCCATTTTTTGTACCCAGTGTGATGGGTCCAAAGAGATTCACTCTACTGCGTAACCTCTTACAACCAGAAAAACCTGGAGAAAAAAACGTATGAGCAAATAGTAAACACCCTCAAAGCACATTTTTCTCCAAAGCCCTTAGTAATTGCAGAGCGATTTCGGTTTCATCGACGAAATCTGTTAGAAGGGGAAACTGTGACAATGTTTGTGGCAGTACTAAAGAAATTAGCAGAACATTGCAAATTTGGTGATACATTGAATTAGTGTGATTTAGTTTAGATTAGTGGTGCGGACTACGCTGTGAGGGCATACAGAAAAGACTTTTAACTGAGAGCAACCTGACACTACAAAGAGCAATTGAGCTAAGCGTGTCTATGGAACTGGCTGCCAAGGAAGCCCAGCAACTGAGCTCAAACATTAAAGTGTACAAAATGGAGTCCGAAAAACAAACAGAAAATAAAAGTCCATGTTTCTTTTGTGACAAGCATGTGCTAACTGTTGCAGGGGGACCTAAGGCATACCAAGTCACCGTGCTGCTGGAAGGACAGCCAGTGAAGATGGAGAGCGATACTGGTGCTGCAGTATCGCTTGTGTCGGATGGGGTATACAGCGAAATGCTAAATCACCTGCCACTCAGACCACCTGATGTGACTCTTAAAACATATACTGATGAATCAGTGAGCATGAAAGGCCTCATCCAGTTAACAGTTAAACTAAACAAGCAGATAAAAAAACTGCCATTTTATGTGGTTCGGGGTGATTATTCCTCACTGATGGGACGTTCCTGGCTGGAGCAACTGCAGGTAGACTGGCAGGGCATATATATGATGACATCTAAAACACTGGATTTCGAGGGTATCCTACAAAACACAGCAAAGTTTTAAACATAGAGTTAGGCAGCATGGAAGGAATCAATGTGAAATTGACTGTTGACCAGAATTCAGTCAAAATACTTAAAGGCCCGACCCCTGCCATATGCACTCAAACATAAAGTGGAGGTGAGCTAAACTGAACTTATGAAGGTGTTAGAACCAGTCAGTGTCAGCAAATGGGCAACACCTATTGTTCCAGTTGTAAAGAAAGATGGGAGCATAAGGATTTGCTGGGATTTTAAAGTCACTGTGAATCCAGTTTTATCTGCTGAACAATACCCCTTGTCTCATATTAATGACATTTTTGCAGGATTGACTGGAGGGCAGAAATTCAGTAAAATTGATCTCAACCGAGCATATCTGCAAAAGCATGTTGAGAAACAGTCCAGAGAACTGCTTACCATCAATACACACAAGGGCCTATTTCAGTACAAGCATTTACCTTTTGGAATTACTTCAGCGGCATCCCTGTTTCAGCGAGCGATGGATCGGATTCTAGCGGGTCTTCCGGGAGTAGTATGTTATTTAGATAACATTCTTGTGACCGGCACCGACAACAAATCACACTTAAAGAACCTGGACGCTACTCTCAAGAAAATAAAAGAGTATGGATTAAGAGTGCAGAAGGACAAATGTAAATTTTTCCAGTCTGCAGTTGAGTACCTGGGACATGTCATTGATGCCTCTGGTCTGCACACATCCCCATCCAAGGTTAAAGCCATAGTGGATGCTCCAACGCCCAAAAATATAAGCCAACTGCTTTCTTTCCTCAGCTTGCTTAATTATTATGGGCGCTTTATTCCAAACATCGCTATCCTGCCAAAACCACAAATTGTTGTGCCATGAAAACAGTTGGAGGTGGACTTCTGAATGTCAGGAGACATTCAGAAGGGAAAGAAAGAAACTCTGATAAAGTCAAAAGCTCTCAAACATTTTGACCCTGCCCTGCTGATTCAGCTGGCCTGTGACGCTTCCCCATATGGTGTGGGAGTGGTTTTGTCCCACATTATGCCAAGAAGCCAATCGCTTTTGCTTCGAGGAGTCTGAGCAAGCAGAAACAAACTATCCTCAGATTGAACGTGAAGCACTGAGCATTGTGTTTGGCGTGTGCAAGTTTTACCAATATATTTTTGGAAGGAAGTTCACGCTGCTGACTGATCATCGCCCATTAACTGCGATCTTTGGGCCTCATCATGGCATTCCCTGTCTTGCTGCTAGTAAGATGCAAAGATGGGGTTTGCTATTATCGGCTCATACCTACGACATCAAGTATCGGAGGGCAGAATTACATGGAAATGCAGACGGACTGTCCAGGTTGCCTCTCGCTGACCAAGTAAAAGAGGTAAAAGTGGCTGAAATTTTCTACTTCAGTCAAGGGCCCCAGTGACAGCTGCAAAGGTGCGTAAGGGAACGCGAAATGACCCTATCTTGTCCAAGGTCATGGATTTTGGGATTTTGGTCAGGAAAGGTGAGAAAAATGACTAATTGCTCAAACCATGCATCACTCGCCATAATGAACTTTCAGTGCAGTCAGGCTGTTTGTTGTGGGGAAGGAGAGTGATCAGGTGGTGGAATCCAGTTCTGCGCAAACCTGTGGTGAAACAGCTGCATGTGGGACACTGTGGAATGGTTCGCATGAAAGAGATCGCCAGGAGGTACTTCTGGTGGCCAGGAGTGGATGGCCAAATTGAAGAAAAGGCAAGAACGTGTACATCATGTCAAAGCATATGTAATGTACCACAACTGGAACCACTGCACCCATGGGAATATCCAGAGAAACCGTGGCACCGCATTCATGCTGATTTTGCAGGCCCAGTCAAAGATAAAATGTGTTGGTTGTCATGGATGCATACAGTAAGTGGCCTGAAGTGGCTATCATGAGATCTACCACAGCTGACAAGACAATTGAGAAGTTGGGAGGAATTTTCAGTAGATTTGGACCACCGGTGCAGTTTGTCTCAGACAATGGACCTCATTTTGTAGCGCATGAGATGGCCACATTTCTACAAGCAAATGGGGGGCAACATATCAAGTCATCACCGTACCATCCTGCACCAAATGGGCTAGCAGAAAGGTTTGTCAAAACCATGAAACATGCTTTGAAAGCATCGACTGGACAAGGGACATTTCTTCAACGCCTTCATAACTTTTTGTTGTGCTATCGCAGCACTCCGCATGAAACTACCAAGGTGCCACCAGCTCATTTGTTGTTCAATCGAAACCAACAACACTCAAAGAAATTATACTACAACAAAAGAAGCAGGTACTGCGACGAAGTCTGCGAGCCAAAGACAGACATTTCTCAACAGGCTCATCAGTACTGGCCCGGAACTATGGCAGCGGTCCGAAATGGGTTCCGGCTACTGTGGAGACCCAGACGGGTCCTGTGTCCTACAAGGTTAAAAACTGCTGGAAACCTTCTATGGAGGAGACATACGGACCAGCTGCTGAGTGGAGCCAGTACACGCACTGACCTTCCTGAAGGTACGGATGTCGGTGAGCAAGAAGGTGTTGCTTCACCAGCTTCTGTGACCATCACCACCATGCCTACCATGAACACCAATTCTCCATCTCCTAAAGAGCGGTCATCACCTATTGTTTTGACAGAAAATGGAAACCTAGGAGACCGCAGATATCCAGTAAGTGAGCGACGTCCACCTCAGCGTTTCCTGGATTACACTTAGCTTGAGGCTAACCTCATTTTTTTGGGGCAGAATAATCTCCTAAGGGTAAACTAGGGTTTGAGATAGTCCACCCTCACTCCCAGTTAAACTAGTTGTGTTCTTAGTAAAGACAGTTAATCAGAAGCATCTGAATGTTCTGAAGCTAGTTAATTGTTAATTTATGTTACCCTTATAAATAAGAGGGGAGGAAATGTTGTATATGTGTGTCACACCATCACATTCACCTGACCCAGGATCAGCACGCACAGAGAGCACACAGTCAATTATCACAAGATCAATAATCACAATCACCTGATTATTGACACCTGTCCATCATCAGCTGCACACTACAAGAGATCGCTCAACCAGAGACTCAAGGTTAGACGCCTGTTCTATCCTCACCCAGTTTTGCTCACCTGTCTGATCGTTGTGCTCCTTCCGCCTGAAACTCTTTGTGATCTGAGAAACGTGACAAAAGGACTTTGTGGAAAGACATTCTAAAGACTGAGTATACTTCCCCATTTGCTTACCTGTTCTGCTCCTCTCTCTGCTTCATGTCTGCAAAATACTCACCAGCGTTCCTATGTTAATTGAACCTGTTGTTGCTCACATCACCTTTATTGAACCACTGAAGAATATACTTATGTTTCTGCACGAATAAACTCACTTGTTCAATTGAAATCTTCTTGTCTGTATTCCCTGAGCATGACAGTGTGGCATTGCCTTATTTCACTACAACTCCCAGAATGCACTGTAATGTGGGTTTTGTAACTGGAAGTGTTCCGGTTAGGGAGGCTGTAAAGAAACACATTAAAGGTGGCTGTTCTGCCAAAACAGTGAGTGTGCCATCTTATTCATTATACAACGTTCTTATTTCCGAAAACATAATACAAAATATCTTAAATATTGCACATTCATAGTGGATCACAGCTCATATGTCATAGATCTTGTGCGAGAGTGGCTGTTTTCGAACACCTCCTTAAAGGTCTGCATGTGGTTGTGTCCCGCATCATGCTAAAATGATAAGCAATTAGAGGCTCTTTTCTCACTTGGGTCACAAAGAGCTTGCACAAGTGTGACAAGTGGTCTCTATAGCAATGAGCATAAAACCAGCCTGTGGACTCGAGTACTTTCACCCATTCATCAAATGAATGGGAGAAGAGCAGAAGGAGAAGAAGTGATGCAATTTTTCAGTTGCAGTAAAGGACCCCAACATGCCCCGTTATTATTGTTCTCTGCCAAAAACCCATAAAATACAGCTTCCGGATTTTTTGAAGAGCACCTGGAGCCCTGTAGGTTCAGCAAATAGGCTACATGGCACTGGTTATTGTTATGGCACTACAAGTTATTGTAGTGTGGAGGAGAAAGTGAAGCAGATCAGATCAGAGTAAAACCCTCTAGCTTGAGTGGTTTATGATGGAGCAGAGCAGATCTTTTGGGAGCCAGACCTTTAAGGCCTGTACACACGATGACGAATATCGTCAGCGTTTTTTACTGCTCATACCCACACGATTTTCATGACGATAAGCTGGCAGGCACTTAATGAAAAACAGAAATACATCGGTACACAAAGTGGCGCTGCTTTTTATGCTTCAGGCACTCGCTTGTCACACAAAAGACAAAGGGAGCCAGAAGACGCGCAAAAATGGATATTTTAATCAGCAGGTCCAGCGATGAAGAAAACAACGAGACCAGCAGCTCTACATTCATCTTGTCTAGGTGCATCTTCTTCATCTACTTAATTCATGTGCCCGGCAAGACCGGTTTGTGCTTGAGCGCCACCAAGCTGTGCACTGTAGCTTCAGCAGCTCCATGCATGTCAACAAAGGTGGCAATCTCATTGGTCAGACAGTTTTTAACATGGCACGTTAAACCAAAAAAACATATTTTTTTAAATTACGGTTTGATGCATCATGTTTTTACGCCCTTTGTCTTAGTAACAAGGCATTAAATGTTTGCGATATTCGTCCCGGTGTGAACAGGCCATTAAGATATTTTCTGCAGGCCTTTCTTCATTAGTTAATTTTAAATCATATCGATGTTCCTCATATTTTAGTATTCTTGCATGGGTATTATCGTAATATTTAATATGAACCAGGGTTGTTTCCCTAAAGTGTGTCGTAAGTTTGCGATATTATTGGATGTTATAATTGGTGATTAGTTCATGCGATCCCGTCTCTGTGAATCAGTCAGAATGAACAATGTTAAGTAATGCTGTTAAGTAAATAACACACACTTACAGATATAAGCACTTTATTAAGTCAAAATAAAGCATTTAAACATCATCTGTATGTTTTTAGTAATCAGCTTGAAATTTTAAATAAATCTCTGCGTCTGTGACCAATGTTTACCAAGCTTTGATGACTGATGATTCGAAAAATTCAAATAGTTAAAAGTTATCTATAAAAAAAAATAGTAAAAAAAAAAAAGAATTATTATTTTTAAAAATGTATTTTACAGCTGTATCTTTAAAATCCATCATAAAAATATTATTACATGGTTAAATTTTAGCCAATCAATCAATCAGTCAATCAAGTTTTTAACTTAAGAATGAATTCTTCTAAAAATGTAACATCTTTTTTTCTGCATCATTTTAACCAACAATCTCACAGCCAATTCATACTGTACGTATTTGTACGAGGTGGCAAATTTGTATGACCTCACGCGTATAATTCTGTATGATTTGTCTAAACCCCAGTGATGGGTAGGTTTAGGGCGGAGTTAGGTGTACGTCATTCTTACAAATTCATACGAATTGGCAACTCATAAAATACGTACAATTGAGCAAAAATCATATGAATTTATACAAGTGAGGTTGTACGAATTTGTACGGATTAGCCACCTCGTAAAATATGTACGAATTTCTGTGAGATCGGGCTGTTTTAACTATATAGATGACTTTACAGTGCTCAATACTTATTTGATTTATTGTGTGCAAATACTAAATAAAGAATAAAAAATGAAGTACTTGATTTTTAATTTCAGTTTCATCCAAGAGTTAAAGAAATTTTACGATGAACATATTGACATTTTGTTCATTTCAACAGATATTTCTGTCATATTTTTGTGAAATTCTGTTTTGGTAGAAAATAGAAATGTATTATTATTATTATTATTATTATTATATTATTTTATAAATTTATTTTATAAAAAAAAAAAAAAAAAAAATTCAAATGCAAGTGCAATTGAATGGATCAGTGAAGTTAATTCAACCATGTTATAAGATATCTAGTGATCTTCCAGGAATCAGTTCAGATTGTCTGCGTGTGAGATGAAGCTGCTCTACATCTCAAAGCATACCATATAACTGTAGTTCCTTAACGAGAACTGTTCTCTTGACATCATTGAAGACCTTGCGGATATTGTCGGTGTCCGTGGCACAGGTAAAGTGTTGATAAATAAACTTCTGTACTCGGTTTTCACGGTTTAAAGCTTGTTCGAGGTACAGGGCACTGATGTAGTCCATTGCGTCATCCTTGTCTCGCTTCTTGCCTGGCATCATTATAGGGTAGAGTTGAAAAACATTTGGATAAAAAAAAAAAAAAAAAAAAGGAAGCAGAAAATGTAACCAAAACAAAGGATAGACAAGGAGGGGGAAAAAGAACAAATTATTAAAAAATGTACCTTAGAAAACCAGTTGATAAATGCTAAAAATTTAAGGCACTTTCCATGTATAGGGTACGCTTTGTTTTTAAGAACTTAGATGTTACTGTTTTTATATAACATGTTATATAATGATCACATAGCATTTTCTCTATTTCTATACAAATTGTATCGTTAACAGCATCCATAAGCCTCAAGGCCATTGCACACGAGTCAGAATTATGCATACGAAAAAGTATGTTCAAGGTGTTCAAGGACCTTCAGACTTTGTATAATGTTACACTTGCGAAAAGAAAATAACCAAGCAAACAGTTTATTCGATATGAGGGAAACTGAATTTATGTTTATCAGTAAATGAGCTAGTCCAAAAGGTTTTAATTTTGAAGTTCCTCTCATGTTTATTGGTAGGAAATTTAACAAAAGTTAAAATACATAGCATTTATAATCAGAAAGAAATTAACGGTAACAGGGTTGCCAAATTTTGGTAACAGTTGCAACAATTAAAAATTACATAAATAGAATGAAAAAACTGAAAAAACAAACGGAAAATAAACTAAATTTATAACAATTATTGAATTTTTTTACCCTTTCAGGATTACAGTCAATATTTTCCTAGACGTGACCACCACGTTTCATTAACCATTTGTTGAGAAAGATGATAAAATAACTTTTTGTACTTTATTCATGGAAAGTGTCTTATATCTACATGTAGTTGATTGTAGTTGGTGATGTTTATAAACATAAAAGTTACATTTCCAATTTTAAACATATTGCAAACCAAATATAATCTTTCCTGACACACTAGTATTAGAAATTATGTAAAGTGTCTACAGCAGATGGATTGGATCATTTTAAAATGCTTAAATAACAATTTGACAGCTAACCCAAGTTTTGTATAAATTAACTGTAAACTAACTATATATATATATATATATATATATATAGTATTAACTAATAACAGTTTTAAGATACTATTACATTTGTTATACACAACAAAGAAACAATAAAAAATGTATAAAATGTATACACATTATCTATATATAAACAAATTTATATATTTCACATGAAAGTAACAGTATTATCTCCAATTTGAGCAAATATATAAAGATATTTGCTGCTCTAAAATCGTTTGTAAAGAAAAATCGTTCCCACTTTAGATTAAGTGGCCTTAACTATTATTTACTCATTGAAAATAAGTACAATATACTTTTTATGTTCATATTGTATTGTAAAACAATTCTGCTGCTAGTGAGGCTGTATGAGTATAAGTATGAGGTTAGGGTAGTTTTATGGGTAGTTTTAGAGGGTAAGGTGTAAGGGACGAATCAAAAGTTTAAATATAAATGTAATTACACACTGGTATTTATTACAATATAAGTACAATGTAATGACATGTATGTAAACAATAAGTACATTGTACCAAATTATTAATTTAAATGTAAGAACATAGTAGTTAAGACCACTTAATAAAAAAGGAGGACTGAAAAATATTTCAGATTACAAAAAGTGACTTTACTTTTCACATATCGCAACTCTTTATTTCTTTTTTTATTTCCACCACAGAATAAAAAAAAAAACATTCACTGCGACTTTTTATTCTCACAATTATACCTTTTTTGGTTTGCTTTATTTTAAGGTGTCCTTGTCACACGTTACATGTACTTGCTATTATGACGACAATAAATTATGCATCATTGCATGCACCTAACCCTAAGCCAAACCCTAACCATACAGTGAATTAATTTTACTCAGTACTTTAATGTACAATTAAGGACAACGTATATTAATTAACAAACTTATTTATTAACAAATAAAGTTTAACCTTTTTTCTTTTTCAAGGTACAATACTGTATTGTGCCGCAAACGATTAATCGAATTCAAAATAAACGTTTTTGTTCACATAATATATGTGTGTGCTGTGTATTTTTATTATGTATGTATAAATACACATGCATATATATATATATATA
>JAUYWG010000060.1:7960287-7970496 GCA_034779775.1 Enteromius afrohamiltoni | reverse complement strand
TTAAGAACAATTTATATTTGTGTATTAAATATTTATAAAATATAAATACACATGTAAATAATTTACACATAATAAATACACAGTACATATACATATATTACATAAACAAAAACCTTTATTTTGTATGTGATTAATCACAATTAATCGTTCTGGCTAAAAAATGTAATCTACAATAATATCCTTCTGTTGGCCTCACACATGAAAATCAATATTTGACTTCTATTTTGACATATTAGTTACTAAAATTATTTTTTTACTGTTTTGGGCTGTTTTCACTTGCTTCTTCCGATTTAGATGAGATGACTTTGGGATTAAGCGTTATTATGGATTATGGTTTGAAGTGGCAGTTTAAACGCCTTAACGATGGATTTGTTTCTTTCAAACAATCAGCATTTTCTTCACAAGAAATTAATCGATGGACCGGAGTTGTTGTGGATTATTTGTGAATTAATGTGATGATTTTATCAGCTGTTTGGTCTCACGTTCTGACGGCACCCATTCACTGCAGAGCATCCACCGGTGAGCTGATACGAATTTCTCCAAATACGTTCTGATGAAGAAACTAACTCATCTACATCTTAGATGGCCTGAGAGTGAGCAAATTGTAGCAAATTAAAAAAAAAGACTTTACTTTAACGGTACCTGAGGGTGATTTTCTCCACACTGAAGGCATAGTCATTGATGCCTGTGGTGGGGAATCGGACTCGGAGCACATCCTGGGCTGTCGGGATGAAGTTTGGGGCCGCTATACGCTCCAAATTTGTCATATAGCTAAAAAAAAACATAAAAACATACTTAAGTAAATATTTCAGAAGTGAGTGTGATAAAGTGCCATGACGTTTGCCTTCTGCTTTATTGCTGTTTGTGCTTTAGACGGCGGTTTAATTAAACGTCCTGGTTTGTTTGTGTTTCTTATCATGGCCAGGTTAGTAGAAGTGAAAACACGATCAGGGAAGCAGGACGAGAGAACGAGAAGGACATGCAGAACTGTGTAAAGGAGTGATTAGGTAACGATTAACAAGAACACGCTGATGTACTTCACAGGAAACGTGCTTAACAATGAGCAGTACTGCCTTAACTCAAGGCTTCAGGTGAGCTTTACCTGCATTAAAACAAAGACGCACATTATTCAGCTTAGAACAATATGAAAAGTGAAAATGAGTTAATAATATATGACTAAAATAAAAGACAGCATATCAACTGTCAAAGAAGAGAACAGAAAGAAAACTCATTAATATTTGATGCAACCCCATTGCTTTACTAGAAATACTGACTGGTTTGGACGCATATGCTTGTCTAAAGATACAGCTGCATTGCCCTCCAATGGTGCTATGTGGATCTGCACAAACCATTTTATCATAAACATTATATATGTAAACATTTGAAAAAAATGAACTAGCATGGATATATTAGTATTAGTATTATACGTTAGCTTTGATGTAATTACAGTCATGCTAATAGGTTAGAAATATATTTGTTTACATTATGTTTACATTATTAATGTAGTTATTAGTTCTGCTGAATTGCAATTAATTGCGTCCAAAATAAAAGTTTTTGTTTACATTATATATCTATGTGTATATTTATGATGTATATATAAATACATTAATACACACACATACAGTATATATTTAGAAAATATTTACATTCATACGAATATATATATAAACATAGTTTTATTAATAAATATCCTAATATAATATCACAAATAAATGTAGATGTTAGAATATATTCTAATTATAAAATATAAATAAAAATACTACATTTTATTTAACATATATACAATTTAATTAATTAATTAATTCATTCATTCATGTAATATAAGAAATGGTTATTAGTATAATAATAATAATATAGTATTAATAGTTATTAGTAATATTGTAATTATAATTATCTTAACTATTGTTTAACAATATTTAAGACGTTTGCCTTACAAATACATTTGTTTATATAATAATATAATATAATATCATCATTCCTCATTCTAATACTAAGAAAATTGATGCTTCAAATACTACATTTAATAGAAACGATATAAATAATAATTATTCAATTTAACTTTGTATTATTATTATTATTATTATGGCCATATTTATGTATTTATTCATTCGTTAAACATACTAATGTACCCTCAACTGGTCATTATAGTAAAATCAACCCCTGAAGAATGATATAAGCTTCGTATCAGGGTTCTGATCGCCCCATCCATGTTTCTTTTTTGGACACATATACTCACTATTCTGTAGAGTCCAGAAGCTGGTACTCTCTACGACGACCATAACAAGCTTTGATACCATCGTCAGCCCAAAGTCGGCGGATAGCGTCCACATACATTCTATCCAAATGAGCCATCTGACGAACCTCCACCTCCTGAAACTGTTTCCCATATATCTACAGACATCAATGGCAACAAAAGAGGCTTGTTTATATAAATATCATCTGGATGCTTTCTATATTTCCGCTCTGTTTCAAAGGACGACAGTCACAGCTGTATATATATATATATATATATATATGTGTGTGTGTGTGTTTATGTTTTTTATGGTAGGTGTGTGAAACAGGTAGTACTTGCTTCTGTCAGTGGGCGTTTCTAAAGACAGTTCATTTCAACTCATTATGTTTTTCTGTGGCAGGTCACCTCGTTTTGCGGGTTAGCGTAGGGAATCTTTAGGGTGTTCATTGCTATTGTCAGAGCCTTCATAGCTGTGAAGATGTTCTGGAAAACCAGTTTAGTGTATCCACGCCTGTCTTCTTCGGAAAAGCCCTTGCCGTGAATAATCCTCATCTGCTTGATAAAAGTCGTCTTCCCACTTTCTCCAGTGCCTGAAATCCACAATAAAAAAAATACATTACACAAAGCAGAAAAAGGATGCCCAACGCTTCTGAAAGCAGGTTATGGAATGACAAAAATGGAGAACCGAAAAGGAATGCAATGTGCAGATGGCTTTTTCTTCTCAAACGCAGGAATGTTATCCGTCCTGTTAACAGACAATCCACAAAGCAAGATGTTTTCATATTGTTTAGACTGACAGCTGGAGCATGCAGTCGGACGGGTTTAGATGCCTTCATCCATCGGGGGACTTTCTCTGCTCTTAAGTCTATGACTTTTTGTCTCGTATCGTTTGGGTTTGAATGATTTATGCAGACAGGCGTTAACCAGTTATCAGTAACTTGGGCTGTTCTCACCGTTTCGCAAATATTTGACGGACAAACAATCACACATCACATCAAATCAGGGCGAGCGGTTTTTACGAGCAGAACGAGCAGAAAAGAAAAAAAAAGTCAGGCATGCCCTGATCACTTGATCTTTTAAGAATGTGTGCCTCAAGAAAGACATCTTGTGAAAAAAAGCCTAGTCATAATAACTTGGCATCTACAGCTACATCTTGAGCCACAACAATAATGGGTAGGTAATGTGACATATCAAGCAGGTAAAACACCTTTATTCCCTATATTTAACTTACCACAACAATAATCATTCTGGTTTGTTGAAGTAGTGCACAAAAAATAATTAACAAATAAATACATTTCTGCCGTCAAACGATTAATCATGAATTAAAGTTTTTATATACGTAATATATGTGTGTATACTGTGAATATTTATTATGTATGTATGTAAAGAGACACAGATACAGCATATATTTTGTGAAAATATTTACTCGTATTTGCATGTACGTATTTATATTCATATAATTGCATCATATATAAGTAAAATATTTTTCTTAAACATATACATGCATGTGCTATACACAGTATAGGTCTACACAAAAACTTTCATTTTGAATGCAACTAATTTTATGACAACACTAAAATATGAAAAATGGTAGAAACATGCATAAACAAGTAGGCTATATTTCACTTAATGGTTCACTCCCTTCACAGTTAAGATGACTCAGAGATGCACTCACTTGATACTACATCTAAAGATCTCCGCACCTCAGGTGAAGTCTTGGGTGTCCTGTTTGTGCCTCTAATAGTTGATAAATATTTAAACAGTTTAACATGTAGACATATCTCACCTAATAAAAGCACTTTGATTTCTCTTCGTTCTCGTTTCTTCTGAGCCGCGAGGATTCTTCTGATTTCGTTGTGTACGACGATGGCGTTCTTCTCATCTTCAGACAAGCAGCAGGTGCACGTCGTGTAGCACCATCTCCAGCAGCCCCCCATCTCCTCTACAGGACAAAAACAACCCTTAAACTTTCTGAAGACGCATAAAGAGATAAATATCCCATGTAATGTCTTTTTAAGAAAATTAGGTCTATATATAGGTCAAATGCAAAAGTCCTTTAAAATCCATCTTGGTCAAAAATCAGATAATGATACTGAGTGAGTGAATGGTCTCCACATATAAGTCCTTTCAGTTCAAATGTTCTGAATCCCAGCTTCGACCCTTGTTTTGAGTCGAAACGTTTTAATGAATCAATTGAACCGTTTCGACTGACGCACGTAGCCTTTTATACAGTGAAAAAAAATACTATTGATATGCAAGTATATTTTGTTGTCCAGAGCCATGTTGGCTGCAACAAACAGAACTGAGATACGAGCTTGTAACACGCGAGAATTGACATATAGAATCGTTTTCGAACTGTTCGAAAGAACCGAATCGAGGAAACGAACCGAACTTCCATTCTAAGTAGGATATAGCTTAAATATACTTCTATATAGTATACACACTGACTATTCAGGGGAAATACCGCTTTTGTGTAATTTTGATATCTATTAAACACATTTCACAATCTTGGACTTCCCCAAAGAAAAAGAAGAAACCTAATACTAATTGGCAGGTGCAGGGTCTTGTATTATACCTATAAAGCCAGAAACAAGATTACAACATAAACGCGTTGAATCACTTACCTTCATTCGTCGACACACCTGTATGGAGTCAGCAATGCCTTTAAGAAAGGCGATCCATTATTCTCCTTGAGCCGAACTGGGTTTGAACCGACTTCTGTCTCTTGAAGTTTTTCTCAATAGCTTCCAACTAAAAAAAAAAAAACGTATTCTTCTGTAAGCGTCACATGATTTTTCCTCTTTGGCTTCGGACGGGTCTACCTGCAAGTCCGTCTTGAACGCGGATTGTCTCTGTGAATATGGGCTGTCTCAAAATCTAGTCATCTGCCTACTTAGACAGCGGCTTGGACATCTTAGGGGGCGCGTTCTTGTGTTTAAAAGCCGCCAGACGGAGTGAAGCCGAACTGAACGCAAGGGTCTCTTGAGGTGGGTTTTCAAGTTTTTTGTTTTACGCGAAACGCTGGAGACGCGACGCAAGTTCCGTGTGACGCATGCGTACATAAAACCGAAAATCGTGCCGAGAAAAACGCGCTCGAGATGAACGGCCCCCTAGGGGTGTGCTAGTCAGCATTTTGTGGCATCATATCTCCCAAAAATGCCGTGTAGGTACACAGCTTGCTGTCATTTGAAACACATTTGTCAGTGGGATGCGCGCCAAAGTGACTATAAATCTTTAAAAGCTACTGACAGTGAATGGAATGAACAGTTCTTCCCAAAAGACTGACTTAATTTATTAGTTTTGAGTATGAAATTGAAGAAAAACATCCAGGTTAAGGCAGAAAAGTACAAAACCTGTTTTAGAAGTTACAAGTGGTGTTAACTTCTTAAATAGCTGTGCAGGTATTTGACACTCCTCTCTCTTGGGCTCTGGAAGTTGGTCTTTTGTCTTCGTAGGCGAAACCGGTTTATCAGGACTTTCACGGTTTTGTGAGATATTGAGATTGCCTATAGTCCACATATCGCCATGGGAACCAGGTAAGTAAGTCAAAGTCCTGGAGAAAGGCTCAGTGATTTTTAAACACGTTTTAGGAAAATCAACCAAACTGGAACATCTTTGTGATATCAACACACCTCCCACATAAACCTTTTCATAGTTTTGCGTCACATGGCTTGAAGACCTGGAGGGAAGAAAATCCACTGTCAGTTTTACATCTGTTTCCAACCCACAAATATTTAGATCACATCTCTCTCTTTCTCTTTAATAAAATGGTTTTCTCTGGAAGTTCGTCACAGAGTATGCATCATCAATAAGGTTTATGCTAAATGATCACTTCCTTAATATAGTATATATTTGTATTAAATATATAGGCAGCTTATATATGTATTATAAAATGAGATGAGTATACAAATTCATACAATAAAGTGATAGATTTGCAGGTTCTGACAATGACTAGGCCTGAATGTGAATGCTGTTGTTGTGCAATTGCTGTTCGCTCCAAATGCAAATGCTAAATTGTTTCTTGGCAGGGCTCATATTCTACTGAAAAGGCAAAATGCAATACAATAAAAATATTCAAATATTTTGGATATGTTGAAGCGCTTTAAATGGCATCAAATTGAAGCATGCGCTTCGATTTAAAAGATTATGCTGGCTATGACTCTTTATCGCTTTTGTTCATGAATGTATCCTCTCCATGTATCCTCTGTTTTTAGATTTAAATGGTCATGAGATGTTGTGGCTTTTCGGTTACAAGAAGACACTGGGTCCTTACTGCCCTAAAGAATAGACGATGTTCTGTTAAATGTGCATGTGTAGGCCTATGCACTCCTGGAAACGTTGGGTTTCATTTAGCATTTTTGACTGGTCCAGTGTTAACTGGCGCTACAGTCTATAAAACAGCTATTTCAGATCTCAGATTTGATTGTCTGAGCAACAGTTTGTGCATTAATGGTGGGGATTTTCAGTCGCTCTTTCTGCAGGTTATACTCTGTTACGCCAGTAGATGGCAACAAGTGACTGCGTCTAAGCTACATTTAACGAACCCGATTCTTTCAAAACATTCATTCAGGAATTGAATTCATTCAGTTCGCAAGTGATTCAAAAACATATGCTGTATCTGAAAATATCTCGTAAACTCATTCCCTGTTTTATTCCACTCGTTTTTATTCGTCAAATTGCAATACATTTAATCAGGGTGCGATTTTTGGAAAAAAGCAGAGGGGAGGATTCTTTTGAAATCTTTTGTTCTTTGATGACGATATTTAAGATGCCTTCACGTCATATTTTAATTCCGAGATGACAACACCTGATGTTATATTATCTAAATTATTCATTCTCCTATCTACTATCTAATTTATATGTTTCTATAGCAACATATAAATGACGAAGCTCTCACATAGTCCTAAAATTGTAATTCCTATCTGTGAAGTTTTCAGAGAGTTACGACTTGGCCTTCAGGTTCATTTTAGCACCGACAACATGGAACATTGTAATTACCGTAATTCCGAGATGGTGTGAACACAGCATAAGTCATAATTTTCGTTGATTAAAGCAACACTACTAGCCACTGAGTGTATATCGATTACGCTTTTGGACACCTGAGTGGAAGTTCTGTACTAACTTGGAAATATAATTTATAATTTTGGTAGTAAAACATATAGGGTTGCACATTTTATTGGCACAGAGATGAGTATGTGTATTGCGTAAAACATCACTTTATTAGAAACACAATTAAATAATGGTGACTCTTGCAAAGGGACTACTGAACAGACGTTTAAAAGTGCAAAGTATATAAAAGCATTATTACAACACTATTGTAAGAGTGTCCCATCGGGGATTAAATATTTGTATCCACACTTAAACACTTGGGCCAAACTCTAGAAATACATAATGTAATAATTAGACTAAGTGCTGAGACTGAGACCACAAGATTGGGACAGGCCAACAGTGTCGGACACACTACAAATGGCAGTGCGATAAAAAAAGTGCATTATATATGGGTTTTTAGGAGGGTGCATCTAAATACTTTACATAGGTGAAAAACAGCATGTGAAAAGTGGACACTTTACTATCCCATGAGGCCACAGGAGACGATTAGTGCGTAGCAGTGAAACAACATATAAAGTTGGTAGATCCCATGACCAAGGCAACATGGCAAACACATTCATGACACATTTATACTACTGTATATACAACATACCTATGTAGGGGTTGTAATTTCTTCATTATTTAAATGTTTGCTACGTGACTCAAGGTGTGTTATTATTACAGTCATCGCTTTCCTTGTTCTAGGTGCTTGCTACAACAAAACATGCATTGTAAAACCACAGCTGAGATGAATTCTGACATAGTACTACACCGTGTCGTGAACAATGGCTCAGTCATGAGTGGGCCAGTGCTAGTTTGCTGCATGGAGAAACTGTCTGACAAACAGTGACACTTCACTTGACAGGTCTGTCTCAGGATGCATCTGTAACACCACAGTTCTCTTTTTGTGGTATACCTACCTTCCCTTTTGTCTTGGTGAGAAATTATCAGTGACAAAGTTGCTACTTTATGTTGAATTGTAGCTGAATAAGAATGGCTTCATATTTTTTAGAGGAAGCTTAATTTGAGACGTGAAAGTGACACTGACATCTGAATTTTATTGCAATAAATAAATTAATACTAGAGCTTTTCTCAGACTAAAACCGCCATGTTATTAATGCTAAAAACACGTCATATTACTTGTGACATACGTAACTTATGTCATTAAAACATTCCAAAGTCTTCCAAGGCCCTGACGAGGACAGTGTCTTTAACGTCAGTGAAGACTGTCTGGATGTTTTTGGTGTTTGTGGCGCAGGTGAAGTGAGAGTAGATTTTTTTGGTGTTTCTTGTCTCATTGCAAAATGTTTTTTGTTTATATAGTTTTTTGATGAACTCCTTGGCATCTTGAATCTCCCGACGTTTTCCTAAAGGTGGCGCCAAACCACAGAGGAAAGAAAAAGAAGAGCAAATCAGATGCCAAGCAAGAGATCGCTCATATAATTCTGCCTTACACTTAATTTAGTGTGCACCAGTATACCGTTAAATTCAGGGAAGTATGTTTTTAGGTTAGAGAACTGAATCTTCTCAGCTAGAATGTCCATTTTGTTTAGGAAGAGAATGATGGAGGAATTAGCAAACCACTTTGAGTGGATGGTCGTGTAGAACAGCGACAAACTCTCTTCCATACGGTTCTGGAGACAAATAGAGCAAAAGCACACAGATTATTCATTAAACAGGAAGGACTGTAGACATATGAGGAGAGAGAGAGGCAGAAACGTACATCCTTGTTATTCTCCTCCAGAAGTTGGTCGTACTCGCTGAGGGAGGCGAGAAATATGAGTGACATCACGTTTTCAAAGCAATGAATCCATTTCCTTCTCTGTCCTCGCTGACCCCCGACATCTACAATCCTGAAAAGAGCAGGAATAAAGATCTGTCATCTCAACCACTTTTCTGTTTGATCTGCTGGGGTGGATTTGCATGCTGGATTTGTTCCTAAAATTGTTTCCTTCTTCCTTTTGGTCAAGTTTATTTAAATCAGATAGTGACTCACCTTGATTTACTTGAACATTTGGTCTTGTCTATATTATGTCCTTGTCAGTTATGTAGACACAACAAACCACATGCAATGCACAGCATGTTAATAGAGGTAAGACTTTGTACGTATTTCAGGATATGATGCTATCATTAGTAAAAGGGATAATTCAACCAAAAATGTATTAACTAACGCAATAAACTGTTCCAAACCTTTATTACTTTCTTTCTTCTCAGAAGATCTCCATAATTTAAATAAAAGTCTATTGGCTTCTTGATATGTAGTACGAACATTTATCAAAATATAATATAGGCAGCCACACTGAGATTTTTCATCTCAAAAATAAGTATATGTTCATGAATCATGGTACTGTCATTAACGTGTCAAATTCTGACATGGAAGAGAAGAAATTGTTAAATACAATTATTTTGGGGGTTTTGTGCTCTATGAAGATGAACAAAGGTCTTATGGGTTTGGAACGACATCAGGGTGAATAATTAATGACTGAATTTTAAGGAGCATGATTGCTGTACCTGAGTGTTATTTTTTCCAAAGTAAAGCAATGGTCTGTGATGCCGGTGGTGGGGAATCGGACTTGAAGAACATCTTGAGGTGAAGGGATGTAGTCTTGAGTTGCGATGCGGTCCAAGTTATCAATAAAGCTTTAAAGAAATGACATAATTTGAATACTTTTGATTGAAAATCCATGTGCCAAAGCTTATTTGCATAACATTTGTTGTGTGAATTTGTCAGTGGCATCAGAAAAAGAAATGTAGATAGTCAGAAAAAAAGACGGAAACTGTGCTAAACACACATACTATTTAGTTGAGTCCAGCAGTTGATACTCTCTGCGCCGACTGTAACAAATCTTTAAGCCTTGGTCTGCCCATAGATGATGAATAGCCTCTAC
>JAUYWG010000060.1:7922407-7933607 GCA_034779775.1 Enteromius afrohamiltoni | reverse complement strand
ATGTTATTGTAATATTAGTTTTATATATGTGTATATGTATGGTATGGTAGGTATGGTATGTATGTGTGTGTGTGTGTATATATATGTGTGTGTATACACATACATTTGTTTTATATATTCAGCAAATTGTTTAATTATTTTTTTCTTGGAAATTGGGAGGGGCTTTCAAAATAGTAGCAGCTGACTTAAAAAAATTAAATTAATAAATTAAAAAAAGCTTTTTTTGTTTCATTCTTTAACTTTTTTTTAATTCAACTTTATTTTTATTTCAATTTTATTACTATGATTTTTTTTTTCTATTATTGCTGTTTCATAATTGCTATTTTTTTATTATTTCGGTTTCTATTTTTGTGTTATATTTTATATATTTGTTATTTTATTCTATATTTCTTCTTATCATAAATATTTTATTCAATTTTAATCTTTTCTATTCCATTTTTATCTATTTTTCTTTTTTTTTTTCTTTTTTTTATTCTCTCATTTAGATTTTTTCTTTTTAGGGCCATTTAAGTACCGCCATTATTTAATCAGATTTTATAATTGTAATTTTACCTAATTGATATTTAGTTTTGGTTTTTTTTTCTATTTTTAGTTTTAGCATTTTTACTGTTATTTTATATTTTTATCTTTTTATTAGTTTTATTTTGTATAATTTTTTTTAAAATTTGGACTTTTCTAGTTTGTTTTACTTGTCATATTTTGTCTTTTTCTTTTGAATCTTTTTTTATTTATTGTTTTTAGTTTGGGTATATGCGCATGTTTATACTCCTTTACTGGGCCTTGGTGGTTTTCACTGCTAAATGAGCTGTAAAAATGTCGCAGACTATAGTTTCAGTGCAAGATTCAAATGTTACATCTGTTGATAGGGAGGCTTTGTCTTACCCTCGCTTCCAGTTCTCCAGTATGTGTGTGTTTGGCAAGCACCCACACACACACTTGTATCCCGACATGGGTGTATTAGCTGATGTGAGCTGATTTTCTGTGTGTATCCGCCATTTTACACCAGCAGGGGAAACCGGTTATATAGAGCTGGGACTTTTGATTGAACCAACATAAATTCTGAAGCATAATCAGATGGCAGGTTCAAATGTGAAAAAGATTGTCTGATTTGAAACCAAATATGCTGCTGTTCTTTAAATTTTTAAATGTTTGGTGCTGATGTATAGATGAAGGTGTGATGGCCGGTACAGCAGCGATGCACTGACATTTTCGCAAACCAAAACATTAAATGGTCTTAAATAGTTTTGAAAGACTCACAACAGCAGTGTGTCCCTGTTTTCAGAACAAATTCACGCTTATTGTGCAGCACACAGCAACATGGCGCAACTTGTACATGATCTTTTACTAAATGTGCCATTTCCTGCTTGGCATTTTGTTTGGTTTCCGTTGGAGGATTGACACATTTGATGGTGAAGGAAGAGCGTGGCTCGCTAATGTATGGCTCCTCTTTGAATCATTGCTGTGTGCTAAATGCTGTAAAAAATGTTGCCATGGCAACCCACTTTGCTGCACTGTAAGCTCCCAGACATGAATATAGGATGAATCCAGACTCGCTGCTGTTCTTCCCCAATAAAGAGACTGTAGTCAGGCCTTGATGTTTGACCTGTATTGTGTACTTTAGTTAGCTAGTTTTAGTTAGCTTTTATAAAATCAAATTTGACACCATTTACTTCAGTATGTATCAATGGGGTTCATCAGTAAAGTGTTCCTCTCTCTTTTTTCCCCCTATTTTTCTACCTCTGGAAATGAGCTTATATTTGCTTGGGAACCGCTGTTATTCATTTATATAGTCTAAACACTTTTCTTGTAGGCCTGTTATGCAAACCTACACTAGTATTCAAAGGCTTTTGGTTTTGTGAAGTAGTTTCTTTTGCTCACCAATTCTGAATTTATTTCATACAGTAACATTTTTTATTTCTTGTTTTAATATATTGTCAAATGTAATTTATTCCTGCGATGCAAAGATGAATTTTCAGCATCATAACTCCAGTCTTCAGGGCCACATGATCCTTCAGAAATCATTCTGGTTTTAGACTTATTAATGCTCAAACTTATTTTTTTTCATTATTATTATTATTATTATTATTATTATTATTAACAGTTGTGCTGCTTAATATTTTTTTGGAAACTGATAAATTTCAGAATTTTTATCTAATATGAATGGAATAATTTTTTATATAAAAAAATATTTGCTGTTTTTTTTTTTTTTTTTTTATTGGGGGTTTTTTTTTTTTAAATAAATTTTTTTTATCCTTGCTGAATAAAATAATTTCTTTAAAAAAAAATAAAAAACAAATCTCAGTGACCTAAACGTTTAATTTTTTTACACAATTATAACAACAACAAAAAAATGTACATTATTTTTTTCATTAACTATTAATTTTTTCATTTATATGTTCAGTTAGTAGTATTATATTTATTTAAATTACACTGTGGTTGCCGGAATGTGACGTAAAAAAATACGGTAACAACATTTTAGGTTTTACGGTTTTAAGTAAAATTTACAGTTAAATACTGTAATTTCATTAACTGATACAAAGTTTATATACCAAGGTATTAAAGTACTGAAATCTGTTTTGTACACTGATAAGCACCAAATGCTGGTGATGATGAGGAATTCACATGATGAACTAAAGCCCATCACAAGCAGCTTTTATATATATATATATATATAATTTTATTTATTTATTTATTTATTTATTTTTTCTCTGTATATATTACAGGAATTTAACCGTTTTTTTTTTTTCCCCGTAGCACTTTCCCAGTTTTTTACTGTTAAAATCACAGCCATTTTTTACAATGTAGACCTATTTATTTAGATGTTTTCTCCCAGCTAAAGGCAGTTTGGTTAATAGCTAATGTGAGATAACAGCCAGATAGTTTTCTTGGGATTGTTTTCAGCAAATTCTGATTAGGTCTGGTGCTGTCGTGTCAATTGCTGATTGATAAAATGAGGAAATGTAGTTTTTATTTCTGCCTCTTATTGCGTTCCACTTAAATGCATCCGTTTACAGAAATAAAATCAGCTTACAAACAGCACTAAGACGACTACCTTTTTATTATTTTAGTACACTGCTATTTGTTTTGCGCATTAATTTGTTTGACTGCCAGGTTTCCTGTTTCCTCTTAAGGCCTTTTATATTGTCATCAATCAAACATTTGCGTGTTTGATTCCCACAAAATGACCTAATATGGAGGAAAACCTGATATCAAGGTGCTCCAGTAATGTTCAGACGGTTTTGGTTCGGTTTCTGTGGCGCAATTGTTGTAATGCTGCAGGGAGGTGCAGCTATTTGGCAAGCCAAAGGAGCCAGGAGAGCAGCGGTTATGCAACCAGGCTGTTTATTGGGTTTCCCCTGTCAGAAAAACCACCGGCGGTACAGAGAGGGAGAGAGAGACAGATGGAGGGGAAGACAGTGAGCAGATAGTCAGCGGGGAGACTGGAGTTTGAGAATCCAGCTGTTGGAATTAAAGCTAGCCATGACTCAGCTCGGGGAGAGATTGGACAGGAAATCGAACCTGCATCTCCCATATGAGCTCAGCGTAAGTTAACCACGTGAACGAACCACTTGGTCATGGCTTCTAGGGAAGTTTTCGAATGCCTGGTGATGTGATTTAAAATAGCTTGTGTTTGCGTGGAATTCGATGACACTTGAACGATTGCGGTGAACATACAAAATTGGTTGATTTGGAAGATGGGTTCTTATGTAGCCAATTGCCATTTTGGCCTACGTTTTGAATCGAGTCTCTTTTGTTTATTTAAATAAATGGCAGTTGTCAAGGATGTCAATACTGGAATGGTACGTATGCCAAGATTAAACCTGTGCGACTGGTTCTCATACCAAACCAAGCACGACTTTCCCAACTGTTGACACTGTATTGTCAAGAACGTGATAAATTTTGAAAACTGGAAGAGTTACTCGACTTGTTTTTTTCCCCCTGCCGGTCCAAGACCTCCCACGTTTCCAGGGAAGCCGTATTGTTGAACTTTGGCTGTGGCTTAAACATTTTTACTGGCTTGAATCGTCAGTACCTTAGAAATGCACAGAGAAACGTTGCTTTATAGGATTTCTTCTGTAAAGTTCTACTATATGGTTAACAGCAGGTCTATAAGTTTGCGTCCCCTCCTTTAGAGAAGGAAAAGGCTGTTTGTTTGTTTCTATATAGGATTGTTCCAAGCTAAATTACAAAGTACAGAACAATTGTACAATTAAGTACAATAAGGATAAAGTAGTTTTGTATATTTTAAAAAGAAAATCGATAGTAAAATATTTTAGGGTATCTGATATAATAAACCAATTTAATAAAAAAATCCTATATATTTTATTATAACTTTTTACAGTAAGGTTCATTACTTAACATTTGTTGTTTTATTTTACATGAACTAACTTTTTCAGCGTTTTATTAATCCTAATGTTAACTTCCTGTTAACTAATATTAAGATGAGTAATGTATTTTTCATTGTTACTACATTATCTAACATTAACTAACAGAACCTAATTGTAAAGTTTTATTGTGTATTTTGCTTTTTACTACAAACAATTGTTTAGTAGTCTTGGGTTTGTTCATCGCATTATCACGTTTAAATACGATGTAGAATCAGAATAGTTTAATGCATTTTATTATTGTAGTTAGTAGTGCTGCCTTAAAGATTTTTAGTGTAATTAGTGATTGAATAAATAGTTTTGATATATTATTAATTAATTCTGGGTTTATTTTTCATAGCACATTTTCAAAGAAAATACTATTTTAGCTGTACATTACCGTCTCATGGACATGTTATGTGGTCAGTTAACATTTACTCCATTAAGCAAACAACAAACGTGTCAGGCAGCAGTTACAACTTGTGAATGGATCAGCATACAAAACTATTATCTTTAGAAAGTTGGCATCGTCTGGAGTCTTTAAGCATCTGAAACCTTCGTAAAAAGCCAGATCCAAACTGTAGCCAAATGCGGAAAAATCTCCAGATAGGCTTTGATATCCTTGATGCTCTCAAAAGTCCAGAGGCTGATGTGAAAACGAAGCCAAAATATGATCTAACCCTGTTCCAATGTTGTTTTTTTCTCTTCCTCAGGCACGGGCGAGAGCGGCAAGAGTACGTTCATCAAACAGATGCGCATCATTCACGGGGCGGGCTACACCGACGAGGACAAGCGCGGCTTCACCAAACTCGTCTACCAGAACATCTTCACCTCCATGCAGTCCATGATCCGCGCTACCGAGAACCTCAAGATCCCGTTCAAATACGAAGAGAACAAGGTGACTGCTGCACGCTGAACAATCCCCCGCCGTCACTGCGCTGTAATCATCTCTTTGATGCCCAGGGTGCTCGTCGAGATGCAAATCGAACCCAGATAGGCCATAAACGTGGCTATAAAAAGCCCTGGCTTGTAAATTTTACTGCTGTCACACCACGGTCAGCTGTCTTTCTTCAGTGGAGGAGTACGGTTAATAATTCTCATATTTTGGTTTTGAAGAATGGGTTAATATTTCCTGAAGAAGATCCTTAAAGGTTAACTCGACGACTTGTGACCCAGTTGGTTCGAAAGCCCGCTGGAAGTAATTAGTATTACACAGCCATTAAGTCATAAAATGGGATTTTTACAGTGTGCTGCCTGTTTATCCGCAGAACAATGCTCTGCTGGTGCGAGAGGTCGATGTGGAGAAGGTTTGCTCCTTTGACCAGCCCTATGTCAGTGCAATAAAGAAGCTCTGGTCAGATCCGGGCATCCAGGAAGCCTACGACCGCAGGCGAGAGTACCAGCTCTCTGACTCCACTAAATAGTAAGTGTGTGTGCCGCCATTAGCCCCTTTTAACTTTATTGCTTTTAATTGAATTGAATCGAATGGAACGCTACATCTTTCCATGCGGTCAGCTAGAAGCATATTTCATGTGTATAGATGCATCATGCTTCTAATCATATCTGTAAAGTAGTGCTGTCAAACAATTAATCGCATGCAAAATACGTTTTTCGTAATATTTTTGCGTATATTGTATATATATTAATTATGTGTATATTTAAATAAACACATGCATGTGTATATAAATTTAGAGAGATAAATTTATATATTAAGTGTATTTATATATAATATCAAATATAAGAAAATAAATATATATGCATTTACATGTACATACTTTCAAAATGTATACTGTATTTGTGTGTTTTAACTTATACGTAATAAATAAACACAGTACAAACACAATTATTACGTAAGGAAACTTATTTTGGAAGCGATTTAATTGCGATTTATTGTTGTGACAGTACTACTATAAAGGTAATCTCAACGTTAGCTATATTAGCTTTCACACCGGCAGATGATAGTGCTTTGTTTATTGTAAGCAAGCTTCAGTTTTGTTGTCTGCTGCTTTAAATGTGCAGGCTCCTTAAATTCGGACAGAAGATTGGCTGTCAGTGCTTTTATCAGCTGGAAAAAAAACACCTTGTCAAGTTACTATTCCTTTTGTGTTTTTATTTTTCTTTGTAGCCGATATTAAATAAATTACAATTCTGTCATTAATTACTCACCCTCATGTCGTTCCAAACCCACAAGACCTTTGTTCATCTTCAGAACACAGAGTAAGATATATATATATATATATATATATATAAGAAAGAAAATAATTTGTAGTATTCAAGGCCCAGAAATGTAGTAAGGACACTGTAACATCACTGATGTCACATGGAATATTTTAACAATGTAATGATGGTCTTTCTGGGCCTTAAACATGGTAGGGTTAAAGGAAACGGGACCGTTTTTCCATATCCCGCTATGCTCTTCCGTCAACTTCGACGAGCTGATGCATATCTCTCTCGTCTCAGTGTGTGCACTTGATTGCTCTAGCGCGTGGCGCCACTATGTTAGCGTTTAGCTTCCTTAGGATCCAAACAAGGACAAGGTTCTTCCGCCATACATTATAGTTACCTTTTTTATCCGCTTAAAAAATCCCCTTGTTTTAATTTTATGTCATCATACTTACTAGTGTAACTAGTCATTTTTACATAGGGAAAACGTGGAAGTGTTTGCGTTTAGCTTAACTCAAACAAGAATTATTTCGCTGCACGCTAGAGCAATCAAGTGCACGCACTGAGACAGGAGAAGATGTTTTAGCTAAGTTAAGGGGAGGACGTAGTTTAATATGGAAAAACGGTGGCGTTTTCAATTTTAAATGTTTTCTGTTGCTACATGAAAACGTCTGAAATGTCTGTATCTGACATTACATTTAATGCACTTTATACATGTAATAAAACACACGAGCCACACAAGCATCACTTGATTTCAAGTCTTCAGATGGATTTAACATCGAACACTAGGTTTGCCGCTTACTTTCAAACACAGAAAACAACACTTTAATCCCCGTTTCAGAAAAAGCAAGCACAATGCAAAAAATATCTTATAAAAAAATCTTGCTCGCAATCGTGTCATTGACTTGACACTTGCACGCTGTGACCTGGGACCGAATTTATACTAGTGCTAATCATGATGTATGTGTGTGTACTGTATATATTTATTAGGTACATATAAATACATAGACTATATTTTGAAAGTCTTTAAGTGTGTATATACATTTAGGTATTTATATTAATCTATCTTGTATATAAACATAAGTTTTCTTAAATCTCTGGGACAAAGACATTAAAAGAAAATCATAGAATCTTAGAAAGTGCATTAAATGTAAGTGTCTACTTTTAAGGGTTTTAAGAGAATGAAATGTCAAAATATGGTTAAAAAAATGTTACGTTGTCATTCAGTAATGTAATGTTCAAACAACATGCTTGTTGTACATATTGGACTTATTAAAATGTACAAAAGAAAATGTTTAAATGAGTAAAAACATCTTGCTGACAAATGGATGTGGAAATGTGGGCAAAAAAAAAGGAGCCAGCTCTGGTTTATTTGAAATTACTTCTGTGTTCCCCAAAAGACAGGCAGGTTTGGAACAATGAGGATGAGTTGAAATGTTTATTTTTGGGTTGAATATTTACAGATTTATACTTGGTGTGCTTTTAACTTTTTGTTGTAGTATACTTTTAATATTTTAATCCGTTCTGGAAAGTTTTTCCAAAAGTACCTGGAAAAAATGAAGTTTCCGTTTGGGACTACTTGCATAGTTGTGTGTATATACACATGTACATGCCTCTGTTTCTCACCGGTTCATCCCACAGTTACCTTAGCGATTTAGAGCGTATATCGTCTCCGGGATTTGTGCCCAGCCAGCAGGATGTGCTGAGGGTCCGAGTGCCCACTACTGGCATCATAGAGTATCCCTTTGACCTGGAAAATATAATCTTCAGGTATCGCCAATCCCACGGCACACCCACACTGCCGCCGCTGTCTCCTGACCTTTAACCTGCTGCTGCAACTGCACTGCTGCCTTCCCTGATCGCATTCTCACACCCAACCGGGGCGCATCCTTTGCTATTGTTGTTTCTTTGCAACTCCTAAAGAGTGTTGGCTTTGGGGGACTCTCGGTAGAGGTCGTCAGCGGAGTAAGCCGAAGGTTGTGGGGTTGCATCCCAGGATCCCGAGCAGCGCTCCCTCACTGTTTTTCTAGGGATCTGCTGCCATGCTTGATTCTTTCTTCCTTCTCTCTCTCTCCGTCTCTCCTTGTCTCTAGCTATCTAAGCGATTTGGACCGTATCGCAGACCCGTCGTATCTACCGACTCAGCAAGACGTGCTTAGGGTTCGCATCCCTACCACAGGGATTATTGAGTATCCCTTCGACTTGCAAAGCATCATTTTCAGGTAGATCAAAATGTCGGAGAGGATTCCTCCCCCAGTTTTAATGTCTTCATGTTTGTAACGTTTTGCGAATCAGTGCGTTGATCTGGTCCACTTCGGCCAGTTGAACGAACCAGGTTCGATACGTTTATCAACATTTCTGTGACGTTAGTGGATGTTAATGTCCTTCTTAGTCATTAACCTCTTTGCATCATTAACTTCATTAACAATCATCCTTTTTTTTGTTTTTGTCTTTAACGTTGTTTATGCGTACGAAATTAAAGGGTTCATTCATGTTTTAACCAGAACCAGGTGCTTAGAAGTGATATCACGCTGTTTTTGTGCATAAGAATGATACTATTTTAAAAAAGCAGAAGGTTATTTTTGTTTTTTTCCTTTTTAAAGTGTTTTAAAGTATGTTTATTTAAATCTATAGCAATATTTTGCATTTGAATTAAGTTGATATAAACCTTACGTAAAGAACATATATATTATACATGATTTCTGTTACACTACCGTTCAAAAATTTGGGGTCAGTAAAATATTTAATGGTTTTTAAAGATGTTTCTTCTGTTCATCAAGGCTGCATTTATAATATAAAAAATCCAGGAAAAAAACTAATATTGTGAAATATTATTTCAATTTAAAATAACTGTTTTCTGTGTTTGTGTTTTCACATGATCCTTTCAGAAATCATTCTAATATGCATATTTTTTATGATCAGTGTTGGAAACAGTTGAGCTGCTTAATATTTTTTGTAGAACTACTGTTACGGTAGTTTACTGTTTCACTACTGTTCAAATGTTTGGGATCAGAACATTTTGTTCTTTCGTCTTTGAAAGAAATTAGTATTTTTATTAACAAATAAAAAATCTATTAAATGAACAAAGTCACAGCATAGATTTATTTTTTAGAAATGTTTTATATTTGGTAAAAAAAAATTGTTGTTTTTTACTTGTTATTCATCAAAGAATCCTGAGAGAAAAAAGGTTCCAAAAAATATATTTGGCTGCACAACTGTTTCCATCATTGACAACTCTAGTAATTAATCCGCATATTAGAATGAGACACTGAAGACTGAGAGTAATGATGCTGTAATATTCCAATGTAATATTTTTCTGGATTTTTAATCTAATAACTGCAGAAGACACATCTTTAAAAACCATTAAATATCTTACTGACCCCAAATTTTTGAACGTGTGTGTATATATATATATATATATTATACACACACACACACACACACACACACACATACATACATGCATGCATATAAACAGAGCATTTTGTGTTTTCTTCTCTCCCATTCCTTTTTTAGCAATGTTTTCTTTAATTATCAAACCTGCTTTATTAAGGCATCAAACCACGGTTATTAATAGCATAATAAGAAATTCAAATGTGACCTTTGGGCATAGAAGGTAATGTTATTTAATAAAAAAAAGAGTCCATACTACAGAAACTGTACGAAACCAGTCAGAGTTGTTCAACCGTAGTCGGCACCGGACACAATTTTACCTTTTTAAACATTACAACTCTTTGTCCTTTAAAGTAGAATCCAGTGCAGATGTGAGAACACACAGGCAGGAGTTTGAGCTCAGGGCCGGTGAACATTTACGAACCGCAGCTCGGCAGGTGATGCAGCAACAAGAAGCCCTCCACAACCCCCCGTATAGAGCCGAGATGAGAGAGAATGCCTCTGAAGAGAGGTGATCACAAAAGCCTGTGAATCGATTGGAAGCCAGCGTGTCAAACCCCTCCTACGCACGCTGGCACCAGAAATAACTTTGCTTACAACAAGGTTCCCTCTTGACATGTGCAAATAACATTCTTGCAAATGTTTATTGGGTATTTAAAATCAACAAACACTTCCAAACCGTTCAGAGGATGGTGGCAAGGTCATATTCCAGGTAGATCTGGAATATCACCTTGAAGGCCACTTGAAGTGTCAGGTGACTGCTACTACTGAATGCAGAAAACCTGTAGATGAATACTTCTAGTTAAGTAACCTACATAGTTACATGCTAAACTCCTTAGCCATTTAAATAGTCTGGTTGAGTTGTCTTTCTCTCCGGCTCCTCGTCCTCCAGAGTAAGAGAGCTTATCCTCGTAAGTAGGTCAGCTGTACCTCCTGCAGGAACGGAGGCTGGCTGAAGAGGCTTTATTTTAGGTTGTAGCTCCTGAAGGAGTCCATTTATCAAAGCTTTACGCCTGGCCGCTAGAGACTGAGCTTGCGAGACTGTGTTGCCTACATAAAATAAAACTCTTATGTTTTTCCTCACCGAGCCCGAGTGCAGGTGTGATATGGGGGGGATTGCTCTGATTATTCCCTTATGTTTTAGCCGAAATCTCGCAAGTTTGTCTTGCATACGGGTGTTTCTTTTACTGTAAGCAGAGGAAAACTAAAAAGTAAACCAGTTTCTTAAAGTACAAAAAGAAATCTGCTTTTCCTTTAACTTTATGTAAAACTATAAATGT
>JAUYWG010000060.1:7901799-7922259 GCA_034779775.1 Enteromius afrohamiltoni | reverse complement strand
AATGGTTTTTAAAGATGTTTCTTCTGCTCATCAAGGCTGCATTTATTAGATTAAAAATCCAGAAAAAACTGTAATATGGTGAAATATTTCAATTTAAAATAAGTGTTTTCTGTCTGAATATAGTTACATATATTATATAAATAATATATAAAATAACATATATTTAATCAGCAGATTAGAATGATTTCTGAAAGTGACACTGAAGACTGTCACAGGAATAAATGACATTTTAAAATATATTCACATTGAAAACACTTATTTTAAATTGAAATAATATTTCACAATATAATTTTTTTTCTGGATTTTTTATCTAATGCAGCCTTGATGAGCAGAAGAAACATCTTTAACAACCATTAAATATCTTACTGTTCCAAAAAAAAAAAAAAATGTGTATATATGTACAGTACAATATATGTACCAAAAAAAAAAAAAATAAATATATATATATATATATATATTTATATTTATATTTATTAATTGTTGTGGTGATTAGTTTGTAAAATAAAAATAAATAAATAAATGATCAACTAAACACTCCTCTCCTCCCCAAAACAACAATTTTATCAAGTCCTAAGTGTTGCTTGCATGACGTATGCTTGTAGCTTAATGCGTGACACACAAAAAAAAGAAAAACAAATTAAATATTGGATAATATTTTGCGTCATCAACCAGCGTTTGTCAAATGATGCAGAAGTATGGATCTTATTTAGCTGCATGTATTTAGAACACACAAAATGCTAGCTATGAAATTCAACTCGGCGAGACACCCAGTCGGCCAGTGTATGCAAAATTGTGGTAAAAATGAGAATGACTTGCAGAACAAATGTATTTGCTATTGCATAATGTTTAAAAACTTTTCAAACTAGTAGTAAAAAGTGAAGTTTCTAAAAATCTATCCAACCAGAGGAAATGAAGAGGTTTGCTGAAAAACGGTCATCGTATACGTTATTTTTCATGACATTCCAAGGCCCAGGAATGCATTTCTAGTTCATATTCAATACTTGCTTTGTGACTAAGCGTGTATTTAAAAAATAAATAAATGAATATCATTTAATTATATATTTTTTGTAATCTGCCCCGACACACAATGACTTATCTGTTTTTCCATCTGTCTCAGGGCTTCACTAACACATTGCCAACACGCTTCTTCGTCGCTCATTCACCCTGTCCGTTTTTCTTGGTTGTTACTAATCCCAGCATGCATCTGAAACTCTACAGTTCTCTTTTTGTTGGTGGCGTCTGTATAAATGTTTGTGTGTTAGTTTTGCTTCCTTTGTGAAATCTACCACTGACAGTGTCACCATTTTACCAGAACTGAAGACGACCGGCTCCATGCTTGACCGCAGACCTGTTTGCCCGACCTCGAACTCTCCAGCGGCATGATGAAATCATAATTACTTGCTTCTGCTTCTGTAAATCTCTGTATTAAATGAACCTCTGCTGTCATGTTTTGAGCCGGTCTTGTTCGGTTCACGTCAGGAAAGTTTTATACCTGGAAACCAAACTTAATCTGCGCATGTTTGTGAGAATGAATTCCAGATGTAATTAAATGAAACCTCAAGATTTTCCTGCCAAAATGGTAATATAATGATAACAGACATGTGATTTTTGAGATGCATCTAATTTTGTATGACAAGTGGTTTCCATCCTTAAGTACTCATTCATTTTTGGTGGCATTGCAGGGCCTCTAGATCTAATTTGATTTGATAAACTGAGAATATTGTTACTTTGAGAGCCCTGGTAGACCATTTCCAATGAAAATGTGGCAAATCTGTTCCAAATCTGTCATTTGAGTTCGGGGTCTTGGATGCCATATACAACACTGGCACAGCATTTTTCATTTTTTTGTCGTCATAATCATCAGACTAATCGTTATGTGTGTACTCATATTTCATCACCTTTGCTTCAGGATGGTGGATGTCGGAGGGCAAAGGTCAGAGCGCAGGAAGTGGATCCACTGCTTTGAGAACGTCACGTCTATCATGTTCCTGGTTGCCTTGAGCGAATACGACCAGGTCCTTGTGGAATCTGACAATGAGGTGATTACTAATTATAATGAAAAAATACAATATAATAATAATCTAGTTTTTTTTTTTGGTTTTATTTAGTTTTGAGCAGTTTTTATAACATAGAAAAACATAACAAAAGATATAATGTATGTTTAGAAACTTTTAATGTTATAATTTTAATTAAGTTTATCATAAATAAATCAATAGATAAAACGAATAAGTATTTGTAATTTTTATATGAAAATAAGAACATATTTATAATCATCTGCCCTATGAGTAATTTAATATTAAGATAATGTGTTATTTTAATTGGCTTTGTAATGCATAAATATTACAATTTAATCATTTTAAAAATTAAAAACATGTTTTATTTACATTTGTTTTTTACTGTTTTTTTTTTTTTTTTTTTTTTTAGAGTATTAAGTATTACTATTAATGTGTTTTTGCTGTTCCATTTATTTATAGTGTATAAAAACTTTAACAAGGTACCATCACAAACATAATTCTTTAATGTATATAATTGTTTTATGTAATTGAATATTATTATGATTTAATTTAATGTTAAAATGATATTATTTTTAGATGTTTATTATAAATTCAAATTGATAGTATACATTTTGTAATTTATTTTTAATTTTATTATAATTTTTTATAGTTTTTTTGTTTGTTATGTAAATTTATTTTCTGTTGTGTGTGTGTGTGTATATATTTTATAATGTGCAAAAATATTATTTTTATACATTTTTATAAATGTAAATATTTATTTTCTCATTTTTAGTATCAACTTTATTTGGAAATTGCGCCTTTATAATTGAGCGATACAATATAACAGAGCATATATGGAAATACATAAATCATTTATTGAGGTTCATCAGCTAGACTTGCATTAACTGCAGTTAATGATGCTGAACAGTCATCTGCATTAGTTTTTAGCGCAGTCGAATCCGAGCCGCCCCATTCATTGTGCTATTTGTGTCTCTGACTTGTGCAGAATCGCATGGAGGAAAGCAAAGCACTGTTTCGCACAATCATCACCTACCCCTGGTTCCAGAACTCCTCAGTCATTCTGTTCCTGAACAAGAAGGACCTTCTGGAGGAGAAGATCATGTACTCTCACCTGGTGGACTACTTCCCTGAATTTGACGGTAATAGCACAGGTTTAAAAATCAAGCCAACACTGACACCGTGTGGCAGACTCGTGCACTGCGGCCTCTTCCAAACACACCATGTTTTGTCTCCAAACTCACAGGTCCTCAGAGGGACGCCCAGGCGGGCCGCGAGTTCATACTGAAGATGTTCGTGGACCTAAACCCGGACAGCGACAAGATCATCTATTCGCACTTCACCTGCGCCACAGACACCGAGAACATCCGCTTCGTCTTCGCTGCGGTCAAGGACACCATCCTGCAGCACAACCTCAAAGAGTACAACCTAGTGTGAGAGAGAGATGAGACGAGAGTGAGACACCTGCAGCCCACACACGGCCGAAAACACTACACCCCTCACACGCAGAAACACACGCGCGGGACACACCTTCACCCCCATTAGGCACTGGATCTTCACCTAGTCCTTTTTCTTTGCCTGTTTTCTCCTCTCTTCTCGAGTGTCGACCCCCTCCAGCCGATAGCTTTATCATCCAATCTTCCATAAACGCAAAGGCTGGGCCGTTAAACCGGTGCCTGATGACAAAGAGCATTGGTTTGCTCTGTAGATGGGCTGTAGGTGGGCTCTACCCGAATGAAACTGAGGTACGAACTTAACGCAAACACTCGGTGGATCGTCCGTGACAAAGAGCAGGCGACATTCTTGAAGGACCTCACCTTGCGTCACTGAATTTAACCAGGTGTTAGTCGTGCAATCACATGCTATAACACTAGAGGTGGAGGTGATTTGATTAAATACTATTTTAGGAGTGATGTATAGAGATTTCCCATCACTACTGGAGAAGCGACGGCACACCATGTGACTTTTTTTTGTAATAATGAGTAATGAAAGCCACCAGTTGTTGTTATTTTTTTATTTTTTTTTTTTTCAAAAACACTCTAATTGCGTTCCCTGAAATTTTAACGCCTAAGTTCCCTTGTGTGTCCACTAAATTTATCATTCAGGCAGTGAACTGTTTCCTCCAGTCTGATGTTTTGGGTCTTTTTTTGTTTTTTGCCAGTATTGGGTGTTTAATCAGTATAATTAAAGGGATCCAGCTAGTATTCAAAGATATTTACCGAAAGATTGTGATTTGTTTACATGCTTCGTCACATCAGTTTTGAATCTTTGACCGAAGGAATCAAATAAACATCTTTCCTAGCCGATTCGTTCATGTTTTACTCAGTATAACATTCAATATCTAGTGATTTTTAAATGTTCGTAGGCTCACTTGGAACTCAACGCAAAAGTGCTACATAGGGTGAAATCGATTAATTTTTATTTATGTAATTTATGGACCAGATATGTAATTAGTCTGACTCATTTTTCCAACAAACTTTTTGAGTCTCTATTGCTGTAAAAAATCCATTGGCAAGTGATCTTTTCTTTTTTGGGTATTTTCGTAAATCGATTGTCGCCGTTCTTTTTTTTTTTGTTTTTTTTTTTGTTTTTTGTTTTCCCGAATATTTGAAATGCTTGAAAATGGAGAGTTGAATTTCCATTTTATCAACGTCGCTTTATGCAAATAGGAAATTGAGAATTTTATCAGTGGTTGAATTCTTAACTGGTCTCTGCTTGCGTTGTTTTTTGAGAGTTCGCTCTCGGTTTCGTAGTACCATATCTTAGTTCTTAGCGCTTGAATTAGCTTTTTTGGATTCCATAGCTAGCTGGCTTTTTTTGGGGGGGGCGGGGGGGGCGGGTCTTCATGATGTAATTCAGGTGAGTTTTCATACTTTTCATTACAAGGGCTAACTGTGGGCAGAGAATGAAAGGACTCTATGAAGACAATAGAGCAATAGGTATGCTGAAGTTAGTTTCTGAATCGGGGTCAGCGTGGGTGACGCCGTTTTCCGTAGGTTCAGCTTGCAGTGCATCCAGGGAGCACCTTTCGAAGATCTTCGGAAAACGTATGCTATTTCTTGCCGCAAATCAAACGACTTCGAATGGGCCGTTTTGATTTCGTACGTTTAGGAATGAAGTATTCGGCAGCACGGAGGTCACATGTTTCCCTTTGCCATGTTTGCTTTCGGGGGGCGTGACTGTTTGCTTTTGAGTCCTGTTTACTCATTTATCGTACACCTCTTTTTTTATTTTATTTTTTTTTTACCCAGCTGACTGTCTATGAATTTATCGCACATTAACACTCGTACAGTCTTATTGGCTTCGTTCGTATTATTAAAACTTTTGCAAAAAAAATAAAATAAATAATCACGCAAACATAATTTTGAATCATGGTCACTTATTGGCGCGATTGTTTTGTTTAACTAGTGATTGAATGTATTGTACGATTTTATTTTTTTTTTTTTATTTGACAAATTACTTTTTTTTTCGAAACATAGTTTCGAAGGTGTATACGCACCCTGTATATTTACGAATTGTTTGCCAAATGACGAAAAAATAAATAAATAAACATTTCTTAACTAAACAATCCTCCATGCCAGGCCAGTTAAGCTGCTTTTTTTTTAGTAGTTGTTTTGTTTATACACTTTTTTTTTTTTCTCAAACATCCAGATTTGCATACTGTCATGCTTCTGGGCGGGGCTTCATTCATTTTAAACTCTGTTTACTTGGGTGGGATGGTACTATCATTCATCATATGCCAACTTCAAACTGTTTCGTGGTTGTTCAAGTAGTTGCAATTTTACGATGGCATTTTTGAACATGTGAACGTTTAAAGCTTTTGTACATACGGCTTTCATTTTTAAGGGCTAGGCGTAATCTGAGAAACACCTTTGTTTATCCAAACACTACAGCTAGTCATTTCGTACCAGTTTAAGTCCACAAAACATCAGAATAGGCTGTGCAGATGGTATAAGTAGCTTTGATAACTCATTCAGCTGCTGTTTAAGGGGTTTTTTTAGTCAATTTGTGATGAAGTTTGATATGTTTTCCCTCCCTGGGTTGATGCACTGAACCTACTCTGCAGTAAAGGAACGAACTCCGCTCACGTGACGTATCCGTTCCTCCAAACTTGTTCCTGGTACTCTGATGTAATGCAGACACTAATGAATAGAAATGACGCTTTCGCTTGAGGTCCACACTGACGTGATGGATGCGTACAATATGAAGCTATCTTTACTTTCTTTTTTTATTTCTGATGTCGATGCATTACCTGAACACTTGTATGTAGGACACTTTAATATAATACATTTGTTTTTGATAAAACGGCTAAACTTTTGTGTAGTGGTGTATAAAATCAAAGTATTGTATTACTTTGTAATGTATTTCTTGTTCGGTTGGTTGCTCTTTATTTTTTATTTTATTATTATAATTTTTTTTTTTTTTTTTTTTTTTAAGCATACCAAATGTAAATGATGTACTATATTGAGTGTGCCAATCCCTTTGATTTGTAGAGCCAGACTCTTTACAAGTGCCAATGTTGTGGAAATCATTTAAAAAGGACTTGTGTATTTTATGGTCCGGTTTTTAAAAACAAATAAACATTAAGTATGTGATTATGGTAAATGCGCAACAGGAAAAGGACAATTTTATTCTGTATTTAAGATTAAAGATGACAAACTGCTGTTTTTAAAAGAAATGACATTTTAATTGCATGTGTTTGTTTTCGGTGGAGAGGGTAGGGTAAAGGAGAAACCGTATTAACGCGAAACCCTGCTGACAAGGGGCTTAATTATTGTTCATTTACAGTATTTTAGACATATTTCTCTTTTTGTATGTTTCATTTCAACCACTTTTGCCTGAACCTCATTCATACATGAAAATGACTTTCATAGCCTTCTCCTTTAAAGAAAAAAATATCCATTTTAAATTGGAATAAAATTTGTTCCTATATGTTTGCGTCTGTGTTGAGCTTTTTTGATTTCTGGCCTTTTTCATAAGAAAGATTGTCCTTCTGGTAAAACATGTTCTACTTTTAAGAGTGCTGGTAACCATAATAAAGAGGTAAATATTGCATGACACATAGATCATATTAATATAACATAATTTCAGCTACAAAGATGTCATAAAATCTCATTTCAGCATCTATATTAGACGGATGCTGGGAATGTTGAGGTTCGATCTGAAGATCAGAAATGTGAAGTAGATATTTAAAAAAATCTTTGTTCATTATATTGAGCAGCATAATCCAAGCAGACTTCAGTCTTTTGTATAGATGCTAATGCTGATATTTAAATTTTTTTTTTTTCAATATAAAAGTGTGTGTGTGTGTGTGTGTATATGATAGATTATATAAATGATTATAAAGCTCTAAAAATGCTGTTCTGGAGTTGTATATTAAACATTTAATATGTATATTATAACTTGAATTTAAAATTGTAGATATTAAAAAGTAGTATATAAAGCAAATGCAATTAAAAACGTACAATCACATAAATATATATATAAATACCGGTGCTGATATTAAATTGTTTATATATAATTAAAATGTTATATAGTTGTATTTCTAACTTTCTACATGTATTTCAAACTTTTATATCATTTCATATTTTATATATACATTATATATGATAATAATATACATTTATATATTTACATATACAGTAGTCAACACTTGACGTGTAAAAAAAAGTTAAAGACAAAAACATGGATACATGTATATATAAAACGTGTGTGTGATTTCAGATATTTAATATAAAACCTACATACATATACATGTCATTTTAGAAAAGAAAAAAGTAAAAATGAATGATTTTACTGTATTTTACCTATTTAAATTGTACAAAGATGAATGAAATTGTAAATAAAAAGTACATGAAAACATATAAATGAAAAACGAGTTACATTTATATTGTATTTAAAAAAAATTATTGAAAAATTGCGTGCATTCAGAGAAAAAACAACAGCAGCAGCAGCCATCAGCTCCCAAACTCCACTTCATCTCTTGCACAGCCACTCGATTTCCTCCAACCAGGGAGGAGAGATACACCAGCCCTTATCTGCGCTCATTCCCAACGTGGAAAGGCACAGGAAAGACACCGCATCGATCCAGATTCCAGCAAATCACCCCCGGATCATTATTTCTCCATGCCGAATGCGTGTTAAAGAGCGCGCTCGGTGCGGCACACATCAGGCTGCTTTATTGCCATAGCAGCGGCGCGAGCTGCCTGTAGCTGCACAGGAGCCTCGGCTAGCGACGGAACAAAGAAAACACACACAAATATAACCGTCTGCCGAGCAAACTGCTTCCCCGTTCTTTGAGGAGGAGAAGGCAAGACCCCGAAGACCAAAACTGACATGATGTTTCCACAATCCAGGCACTCGGTGAGTGTAAATCGAGCGGTTTGCTGGCGCTCTGTTGATGTTGTTAGCTGCTTTGAGCTTAGCATAGGCAGGAGAGGCATCCGTGCAAGTGTGTGTACGCTCAAACTTATCGCGAAGATTAAATATTTATCATTCCTTTCATCACGCCAGCCTTTGTAGCATATCTAAACCACACGTTTTTACATTAACATCCACTAATGCGATTCAGTCTACAATGTAGATGTTGTTGTGCGCCTGTGACATTTAACAGTTGTGTATTAATATATGCAAGTTCAGTCCCAGACCCCAATCTTATCATTTATGTGTGTTTATTACACCGTAGTTCGCAACAAGGCATTAAAAGGATGAGTTTTGAATGCTGCATTCGTGTTTGTGTTGACATCTTTCAGCTTCTAATAGTCTTTTCTTATGAACTCTCATCATTTTGCCAATGGGGTGCCAACATTTATGTTCACTAACACTGCAATCAGACTTTCTGAAGAACACAAGCCGATAGCTCTTTTTTGTTGTAAGAACAGCAAGGCTTTTTGCCAAAAACCCAAGGTGTAAATCTGTAATGACATGCATTTGCATTGTGCAAGATGTTTTTTCCCTGCAGCGGATCAGAGGTGTGTGTTGCGCACTACCTTGATCTTTTAGCCAAAGTAGAGTCTGCTCATTTATGGATTGAGTTACACACAGCGAGTCACTTCTCAATCAGCCTAACTAACGCTGCAAGTGATTAAAAGTGGGTTTGTCATGTTCCTAAACTGGTCTGAATGCAATAACTCGTCACATGTTACGTTTTTTTTTGTTTTTGCAGGCTGTTGCTGATTAATGAGCTAGTATGACAGATATTTTGATTGGGCGTTCTTGATTAAAGGGGTATGGCTGGAAATAGAAGTGCATTAGATGCCACTGAGCGACTTGATTTGGTTTGCCTTACAGAATTATTTTGCAATATTTGATGGGCTCCTTATAAAATCCACGTAAATGACATCCACAAAACTCATTTTGCACCTAAAATGCCATATTTTTGAGTGCGAGTGGATGTTACGTGCGCGGAAATGGTGGGTGGCGTTTGATTGGCTCGTGTGGCGTGGACTTGGTGATGTCATTCAGAAAGGAAAGTTGTTTGGGAGGTGGAGCAGTTTTTGTTTTTTTATTCTAATTAACTTGTAGTGATTAATTGTGCACAATTAGACTAGGAACATGTGGGTCAATGACGTGACACTAATTTTTCCCCCTATTATTTTTGTTATTATGATTATTTGTTTTAAATGTTTAAAAAGCGATATTCATGCATGCTATGACTTGAATGTACATAACATAAACATAATTTGACCTATTAATGACCAAAAAAAAAAAAATAGTCATGTGGCGCAACTCCCACCCCCGAACATGAAGGATTTTTATGAATTAATAATTTTTACATTTGTAAAAGATACTTTTGACCTTGACGCATACAATTCGAAATGCCATTGAACGTTACTTGATAGCTGACATTGAAATTATCCTTGAAAATGATATAAAAGTGTTATTAATATAAAGACACAATATCAATGTTAAGAGTACAGTTCAAAGAACTTTTGATTTATTTTTTTTATTGTGAACACTCCTGACTTCACTTCTCATTCTTCTACTAAGGTAATAAATAGGGCCAGTTTTGACATCGCATTGACTCGAACATCAAAAACCCTTTGCGTTCGGATAATTGTAAAATAAAAAGAGTTCATATTTCTTAGGTGTTTGAGCTGAGGTAGTGAACTGAGAGGCTTCTTTTCTGTCTGATAATGAACGGTCGACAGGGAGCATGTGAAAATGCGAGGCCGGTTGTAGTCTGCACTACTGTTTTTTTGGGGGTTTTTTTTGCCACGGCGCTGTGACTCCATAGCAACGACTTCTCACCAGACTTGACACAGAAAGTGTTTACTCTGACCAGCCTGAACGCCTCATGACTTGAATTGTCCACCTCGGTGTAGCCGTACATGCAAGCCTTTTGATTCCTGCAGGCCCACCTGACCGCTTTTCTTCCCCCAAGGTCAACATTTTTCGAACCCATGCGCTCTTTAATTGGAATCTGGAGTAAGTTAAAAGCAGGGATTATGGATTTAACCCCACAAGCCCTAAACCCATCCAGCTGATATGTTTATTTAACGTTGCACGAACGTTACCTGCAACCTTATCTGACTACTTTGTGCGACCGATGGCGCTTAATAGCGTTTTGTCCTCCATTTTGTTCGTCGAATCCAGATCCAGACGAGTGATGTCATAATGGTGGGGATTTGTGAATTGGAGTGCGCCATTGATTGTGGCTTTTCAAGGAGTCGCTTCTGAAAGCCATTGTTGCAGTAATGGCTGGAAAGAGAAGCGAGAGTTGGCACAGAAACATACACACACTAATGTGTGTATGTGTGTGTGTGTGTGTGTGTGTGTGTGTTGCGTTCGACCTGATGTTTTGGGTGGGGCGTTTGGGGCAGATTTATTAAGTCTGCTCGAGTGAGCAGGACAGACCTGTCTTTCCCTCCCCAAATCCCTCAACACGGCAGATAATCCCTGTTGTCCCACAGCTTGCTCATTAAATAAACTCTGTTTCTTACACACACACACACACACATACGCATACGTGCATGAGAAAAGGCCCACTTCGCCGTTTATCCCCTGCACGCTCATGCATGCGTGAGGGAAAACTTATTGCAAACTAGCTTTTTTCATGCTAAGATAAAAAATGGATTTTAAGAGACTTTGCAAACATTGTACAGTTGGGAAAGTTTGAATCTGCCCTGTAGCATTTGCTGATTTAGTGTTTTTTTTTTTTTTTTTTTCCCTATATAACTTGTACATAATTTATATAATTTATAACCTGTATTGTAAACTATATTGACGCTATGTGATACGTTTTTATACATTTAATACTAGTGCTGTCAATTAATCACAAATAATTGTATCCAAACTAAAATTGTTTGCATAATGTATACTGTGTATATTAATTAGTTAATGTGTGTATAAACAAATACATCTACATGCATGTTTAAGAAATATATGTAATGCTCATGTTTATAACACAAATCATATTAACTTAATTTAATTTCTTACATTTCTTAATTTCTTTTTTAATTAACTATTAATTTAATTTAATTAAAAAATTAATTTAACTTCTCAAATGCTATAATAAATATTTATGTGTATAGCAGAGCTAATATATAAAACACACATTCTCTTTCGTAATCGCGCGATTATATCATCTGTATTTTTGTTTCGTTTTTTTCACGTAGCTTGTCTACGAACTATGTACTAAATGCTGCTTCATCTGAAAGCATATAATGGAGAATTATTTACTTGAATATATAGATGGATATAGATATTTAGATATAGATATACATGTAATATATAGTGTGATATAGAATAGCTCATAAATTGGCATCATGACATTCACTTCTGCAGGTTTGAATGGTAACACACACACTCCCAAACAGATGTCTTGGTTGTTGATGGCATAACTGCTCATTAGCATCACAAATATGTCTTCGAACACCTTTGTGGACTGAAAAAGCGTATGTGGAGAGGACAAGGAAAAAACGTGCACTTAGGTGATACCAATTCCTTTATTTTGAATTTTTTTTACATCAAATGAGAAATTCAGGCCTTTTCAAAAGAGCCGCTGACAATACACCATTCCACCCCGAATAGGCTCGGGCTGTACCGTGGTGAAAAGACGAGGCGCGGATGGCTTAATTAGCTTGTCTGACTGTTTGTGTTCCTCCTGGCCTTTGGTGTGAAGGACGCGTGCTGGGATAATTGCGTCGCAGGATTATTTTTACTAGCGCATGTTTTTTGCCAGTTGCTCGTGGCTTAGAGGCTTTGTATGTTGCACACATGTTTTTGTGTGTGTGTGTGTGTGTGCGCTGAGACAGACAGGCTGCATCAGTATTCTCTGGCAGTGATGGACTTGCGCTGTGGGAAAGCTGCGCCCCAGAGTAAAGCAGCGGTCTGGAACAAAGCAGCCTGGTGGGGGACTGTTTAATGTGGCAGCACCTCGCTCAGACCTGCCTGTCGACAGACACACCAGAGAAGCATTCCCGAATTGCTTCCGCCTCCACAACCAAAGGCTATGATCGCCACTCTTCATACACTCTTCTCACAGTGCCTTCAGTGGAGAATTATCGCACGCTCTCTGTGCCCTTCATTTGCAACAAAAGATCCAAAACTATTATTACTACTATTATTTAATTGTCGGTGTAACAAAGATGCACACACACACTCACAAAAAAAATAAATAATAATGTTTTGTGATGTTAAGTTGCACACAACAATGAACTGATGTCCGATTCTTACGGTTTTTAAGGTGCGATAACTATAAAGGTAACGGTAACCATTTTTCCGTTCGTTCACGCCAAGCTCAATAACTATAAAGGTAACGTAACCATTTTTGCCTTCACGCCAAGCACGATAACATGATTGCCAGCAAACGATATCGTCTGTTCATTATAAGCTCAAGCGTCATCTGCCGCTTTAAATTCTCAAGAGTGTGATAGCAGGATTGATTCTGATTGGCTGTCAATGTTTCTATCGTTCATCAGCTGGAAAAAATCATTCTGAAAATGATTCCAGCCATATCGGTTCTCTGCTTTTATCGTTGTAGTTGTGGTGTGGACTCTGCTATTCTTTAACACCTGAGAACTGTTTTTAGAGCTATATCTTTATCGTTCTCATGCTTTGTGTGAACGGGGATTTAGAGTCGGTTCTTTTTATTAGACCTCAAACCATATCTCAGTCACAAACGGTTGCTTATTAGCATGCTGAATACTAGAATATTAGCCATTTATTAGTTCTAATTAATGCCTTATTCTACATCCCTAATCCTACCCAATATTTAACTTAACAACTACCGTATTAACTAATAATAAGCAGCAAATGAACAATTTATTGAGGGAAAAGTCATAGTTAATAGTTATGAAGTGTTGCCTAAAATTATTTACATTTAATTTAATTTTTAAAAATGTTTTGGATTTAAAATAAAGAAAAAATGAGAAACCTGAACTTAGATAAAAATAAAATATTTACAAAATAATATTTTAAATAATAATAAAAAAATAATACAAATAAAAAGTATTAAATGATTAAACCTGAAATAAAATTATTGCTCTAAATGAAAATAAAGCTAATTGTAAATACTGCAATAGTAAATAAATAAGACTGGTGTCCAGCTGAATGTTAATCAACCGGCCTGACATTATTTTAGTTGAACTGTGAAACGTGAAGTCTGCGTGGTTCTTTCCCAGGGGTCATTATTTGCGGGCAGTAGCTCGCCTCCCATGGCCGCGCCATTTGTTACAGGGTCGGGAGTAATCGGCTGTCTTCCGGAGTCTCTGACCCATGCTGAGCTCTTTACCAACACGGCATCAATCACGATCACTACTGTTCTGCCTGTAATCTCGCAATCACCTTGACCCGCCTGTTTTTAATTTTCAATCGCTATCCGCTGTGCTGTACACACTCTTCTTGATTGACGTTCCCATCCCATGCTCTCTCGAACCCCCTTGCTTTCACTACCCCCTACCCGCTGTGTTGTGTATCCTTTATGCCGTGTGACAGCTATTTGTCTGTAATTTGACTGCCACTGTCGACCTTTCCAGTGAGAGGAAGCTTGTGTTTGGGAGCGCATGGTGCCTGAAGTGATAAAAGGTGAATAATCCCCTTTCTAACGACACAACGAGGACGGATTGGAGCAGGGAATGGGATAACACCATTTCTCTCAAAGTGAAAGGGGCTAAGGGTTTGCAATAACCGAGGCTGGGCGAAGAGATAATCATCAAAATCAACTTCCTGTCCCAAACATGATTAGCCACCGCTATTATTTTGCAGGGTGGCTTCCGGTTCACCAGCCCCCATGCATGACGCTTCTGCCCCTGAGAAGAAACACAATATTTTAAGTCTAATGTGGATTCAGGTTTTAAGTAAAGGTTTGGTAATGCATGGTCTTGTTTAAACATCAAGCTTCCACGCGACGTCAGTTCAGTCACTTGGTGCCATTTTCTCATTTTGTCGAACCTTATTTAAACCCGAAAGTCTAACATTTTAATCGGTTTTGTTTGTTTTTATTTATTTAGTTTGTTTTGTTGTCGATGTTGTTTTGGTCTGATTTGTTTTGTAATTGTTTGTTTGGTCTGTTTTGTTTTTTATTTTTTAGTAATTATTTGTTTGGACTGGTTTTATTGTCTCTTTTTTTGTTTGGTCTGATTTGTATTATTTGTTTAGTAGTGATTTGTTTGGTCTGTTTTTGTTTTTTGTCATTTCACTCTGTTTGTTTGATGGTCTGGTTTGTTTTATATGTTTTTTATGTGTGGCATTTGCCTTATCAAGAAGCAAATGCGTAGTAGGTTTTTTTTTGTTTGTCTTTTTTTATTAACATCCTATTTCCACATTACTGTATGGTACAGTGAATCCATCCATGGTATTGATTTGGAACTTTGAATAATATGCTGGATCTCCATAATAGTTTGGGTACTTAGCATAGTTTACAGTATACTTGAGAAATAGAGTAATAGTATGTTATTCCAAACATAGCATCAGATACAGGAAGACTGGGGGTGAGGCTTTTCTGTAGTGATCTTAGTGCCTCTCGGTTTACTGGCATTTGACTGAACCACATTCACTGTAATTCAAGTGTAAAGACTCTCTTCTCCTCTTCAGATAACTACATCTGGGCTTTTGTATGTAATCCCTTGGGATGCCAACATTAGAGTTGAAAGAATTTTCTAGAACATTTCTTTTTCTGTTAAACGCTGGGGTGGGAGGCACAACTGTAAATTACGGGAATGATGAATCCCATTTAGCCACAGAAGACTCACAATTTGCCCACCAGCGTATAAAGCCTTTTAATGGTTTAATTGCATCTCAAAGGAGAAGCGCACAGAAGCAGAGTCAAATTAGGGATTGTCCCATATTTTGGCTCTTGTGCTGCATGAGTGCGCCTGTGTGTGGTTTTCTTTTTTAAAGTGAATATGGGATTTGCTCTAAAGCTTAAAATCATTAGACTAAGCTTTGCAACCTTGAAGGTTTCCATAACTTTATTAAAGCTCGGCGATTAAAGATTTGGCCCGGTAACCAAAAAGTGGCAGGTTTGAATCCCATAAAGCGAACCTGTCGCTCAGTCGATGAGCAATGAGTCACTTTCAAAGAGAGACAGTTCAGTCAGCGGCTATTTTTGCAGCGTTTCCGAGAAGCTATTTCCAGAAATACCAGTACAGCTCATATATTTGAATGGAAAACGGGCCGAAGTCTCCTGCGTGAAATGTTACGTTTTAATAACGTTTTTCAAAGCGGCAGTAAAATCTGACAGCAGTAGTATTATAAGCTGTGATTCTTTAGCTTAAACTCCCACAAAAATCATAATACACGTTATCACTGAAGTTTAAGACTTTACTACTGTGAGTGACTGCCATTCATTTATTCATATATTAATTTATTCATAAACAAACCAACTTACTAAGTAACTATTTGGTCCTAAATAAAATATGATAAAATGAAAAATAAATGTAAAAAAAAAAAAAAATAATAATAATAATTTGTGGTTTGATATTATTTAAAATATAAAATTATATAAAATTGAAAAGAGAAAATGTAAAGATAAAAATGTACCTGATCAAATATAGTAGAAAGATATTAATTTTGGTATTTATTTGCTAAAGATTAAATATTTTACAGAGTTTAAAAGTCCCATATTGTACACCTTTTTGGAGTTTTATTTTAGGTGTTGATGAACCTAAGAATATGTATTTAATTCTCTCAATATGTTTTCACAGCTCCTCGCTCAGTCTAAAGTTTTATTGCATCTCACGACTGTGTCGTTTGTGAAATAATGCTGAAGTTAACCTTTTCTACATGTTTCCGTGTTGTTGTTGCTCAGCAATGTCATGGATGTTGCTCGGGTGATGACTGAAGGCGGTGACTGAGTAGATTGGATGTCACGTTTTTACGGAAGTCACAACGGCTCATGATAAATCACAGCTACTTTATACAGGCTGTGTGCAGTTTACTTTGGACTAACTGTTTTAAAACTTTCATGGTAGTTACATAGTCTCTGGACCTCACTTATCATGAAAAAAGCCAGGAAAATGTAGATTCTATCATTTGCGACCTTTAAATTCATTCATAAACATATTACTAGCTAGCTAACTAACTAACTGTTTGGTCCTAAATAAAGTAGTACAATAAATAAATAAGTGAAACAATGAAATAAAATCTATTATTCAAAATGGTAGAAATATTTTTATTTAGCTGTTTATAAGCTAGAGATTTTATTTTAATTTTAATAAAAATTAATACATTTAAATAAATCTAAATCACCAATACCAGTCATGTAACTCCAGGTTAAATTGACTTTGACATTTAAGTGGCGTGCATATTCAAAGCAACTTTAAAGTCCCCCTGAAATCAAAATGGAAGTTTTTTTGGATGTTAGTATCAATATGTTTCATACGTGTTCTCCAGTGTGCTCCAAAACAGTGACACAATTTACATTTAGAAGATATACTTGCAGTTCTGTAACACGGAACTGATTACAACAGATTTTTATAATCTTCAAATTTACAGTGGCTTTAATTCTTCAGCACTTGTTCATTCACACAGCATAAGTAAATCAGTTTCAGCACACTTGGTATTAATTGCAGTTTTAGAGGTGCTCTCTGTATTTAGTAAACAGCTAGCAGTGTTCAGTGCCTGCTTAAACAGTCCAGATGACGTTGCGGTGCAGCAAGCAGGTCAGCATGGCCGCCGCTGAAAGCAAGTATTGTGTGTACGTAACACCCTGTCGTCGGACGCTCCACCAAAAGCCGTCAGCTCAGAAACATTCCCAATCGGCCCCGTTCCCCGGCATTCCCTAAGGAAACCGTATCTCCCGTAGCCACGCAGAGATGTGAGGGCTACTGTTAGCGCGTCTGAAAAAGATTGACTGTTTGACTAAGTGCTCGCTGTTGACACAAGCCTCTCTTTCATATGCAGCGGAGCACAGAGCGCTTGGGCTAAGTACACAGTTTGTGTTAAAGGTTGGTCTGCTCGCACCGAGAATTTTGTCCGGCGAGCTCTCACCCGCCGAGTGGCTCTGGATTTTTAAAACGGCAAAATGCAAACACTCGAAAGGAGTCAAGAACAAGTTGGCAATTTGGAAAATAACAGGATGAATCAGCTGCTCGATTGTTCAGAAGAGATCAGAGCGCCCAATTAAATACACAGCCATGTTCAGCATGCCGATGGATGACAAGTTTCCGAATTTGTGTCTCTCTTGTGTGTCTTTTTGCTTCTCTTTATTATAGGACTATAGGATTAAACATGAAGTCCTTTGCTATTATTATTATTATTAGATTAATAATATAATATGCTATTATTACATTATAGTCTATTATTTTATATTATTCTTAGCATTATATATTATTATTATTATTTTATACTAAATATGCTAGCAAAACAGTATTGACCTGCAAAAAAAAATATATATATAGTTGTATTTATTTGTAATAGTTATTTATTTTATTTAGTATGTTAGTAATATTGTTGAATTCATAACAGCATGGTTATACAGACCATAAAATAAATGGTAATAAACATTTTTCAGCAAGTTGCCTGTAAATTAAAGTAAAACTAAAATTAAAAACCATAATAGTGAATCATTTGTACAAATTAAAAAAAAAAAAAAAAAAAACTATACTTTAAAAATGTGTGTGTGGATGTGTATGCAGAACCTGATTTTGCTGAGTTCGGCGTGTCCGTGGAACAACGTTGTGATTAGCCAATCAGATTTGAAGAACCACTTTATAGTTTTTGTGAAGTTTAGGCTAACAATCAGTGTTTGGCGCTTGTACATCAGTGTCAGTCATCTATCATTTCCTCTGATTTTAGGCATTACTCATGGGTAGGGTTAGGTTTAGGTGTGGAGATATGGGCAAAACTAAAATTTTGGAATAAAATGTTGTTCCAGGGTCAAGAAAATATGTTAACCCAGGAACAAGCCTAACTCAGCAAAATCAGGACGTGCGGATGGGCAGATATACAATGGGTACGAAAGTATTCATACCCCCTTAAGTTAATTTTTTTTCCCTCATTAATGTACACAAAGCACCCAATTTTGACAGAAAAACGCATAATTTTGACTTTTTGTAAATTTATAAAAAAATAAAAACTGAAATATCACATGGTCCTAAGTATTCAGACCCTCACGGAGTTGTTGTGAAGCCACTCCTTCATTATTTTAGCTGTGTGCTTAGGGACATTGTGTTGTAGGAAGGTAAAACTTTGGACCCGTCTGAAGTCCTGAACACTCTGGAGAAGGTTTGGGTCCAATAATATCCCTGTACTTGGCCGCATTAATTTTTCCCTCGATTGCAACCAGTCGTCATGTCCCTGCAGCTGAAAACACCCCCACGGCATGATGCTGCCACCACCACCATACCCACTGTATATACTGTATTAATTCACTCCATGCTCTGTCCAAAGGGTCGAGTTCACTTAACTCATGTCTACTTGGACTGATCAAAACGCTCACTCAAATAAGTCAATTCTACTGTCAAAATTACCAAAATGCACATTCCTAATGTTCATTTCCAGTAGCCAGAATTGGAAACCTTGGCAATAGCAGAGATCTTCCTGGGTTTTCTCTTTTTTTTTTTTTTTTTTCTTCCAGCGTTACTAGAATTACATTGAAAGCTGGAAGGCCTGCATTCATCAAAATTCGAATATGGCAGTTGTTTATTGGGAAAACCGCCAACATATCACCAAGTCTAGGAAAAATCCACCCTGAAAAGCGCAAAACAGTTCCAATAACATCTGCATTTTCCCTACAGGTGTGGCCCCCACACTAGGGAAATAAGCTCACCTGCAAGCGGAATACATGTAATTCAAAAACCTCGGGTGGTGTCACGCTCCAGACATGACAGACGTCTTCTAAATTATGAGTTTTGAATGTCGCTGTAAGCCTTCGAGATTTCATTTCCTGCCTTTTATACAGTACACTTGAATTCACTCTTGATTACAAAATTCCCTGTTTAGAAAGCCACATCTGTTTTGGCCGAATGTTCTTGGTCTTGGCATTGAAAGGCAGCGCTGGTCCGGCCCCCCGGATGCCCAGCTGATGCTGCGACACACGTTTTCTGAATAATGCGATTGACCGCCGTAAATTGCTTTTGTTCCAGGCTTCATCGCAGCAGCTGAAGTTCACCACGTCAGACTCGTGCGACCGCATCAAGGACGAGTTCCAGTTCCTTCAAGCACAATACCACAGGTACACACACACACTTTCAGTACCTTAAAGCAATAGTTCACTTATGACAGCGTGTCATCCTTTATTCACCCTTATTGTTCCAAACTTGAATGTTCTTTCTTTGGCAGTGGTATTTTTTTATTGTTTATTTACCTTTATGGTATTTATTAATATTAGTGCTGTCAAATGATGAATCGCACCCAAAATAAAAGTTTTTGTTTACATAATATAAATGTATATTGTGCAAATGTATTATGTGTGGTTAAAAATACACACACATATATTTATATTCATGTAAATTATATCATAAATGTGTTTCATATATACACGTAATTTTTTTCTTAAATATATACTTGCATGTGTTTATTTTTATATGTATAATAAATATACACAGTACACACATTATGAAAACAAATCTTGTATTTTGGATGTAATTTGCCGGCGGGTCCCAAGTTACATTCAGATTGTGCCTTGAATTGTGCAAAAATGCCTTGTGTTGACATCTTAGGACAGACAACATATGTAATAATATTTATCACTTATAGCAGTTTTTTATGTAATTAAAAAGGGGTTTCTTTAAAATGACACCAAGATATTGCATTTATTCCACTGTATGTTGGTATGGAGAGAAATTTGGGTAGGCGGAAAATTGTATAAAAATGTTTTTTTCTTTATTTTATTCTTCCCTACAGTTGGAATAGAATAACTCTTGCATAGATTATGATAGAAATACATTTCCTGTGCTTGCTGGCATGTGTTGGAAACAAATCAAATCGTCTGCAGGGAGCTGAGGCACTCAGGGCCTGAGCTATACACTTTCAAATTTCAGTTTACAAAACAAAATAAAAAGCG
>JAUYWG010000060.1:7860585-7875154 GCA_034779775.1 Enteromius afrohamiltoni | reverse complement strand
CGAACCCCTAATAATAATAATAATAATAATCTTAGCAATTACAATAGGGTTTCAGCGCTACGCGCTCGAACCCCTAATAATAATAATAATCTTAGCAATTACAATAGGGTTTCAGCGCTATGCGCTCGAACCCCTAAAAATCTTAGCAATTACAATAGGGTTTCAGCACTACGCGCTCGAACCCCTAATAATAATAATAATAATAATCTTAGCAATTACAATAGGGTTTCAGCGCTACGCGCTCGAACCCCTAAAAAAAAAAATAATAATAATAATAAAAATCTTAGCAATTACAATAGAGTTTCAGCGCTACGCGCTCGAACCCCTAATAAAAATCTTAGCAATTACATTAGGGTTTCAGAGCTACGCACTCGAACCCCTAAAAAAGATTTGGAAAGGCATGAGGACATGATGTAAGATTTTTCATTTCGGGATGAACTCTTACCTAAATCCTAGATCAGTTAGTAGCAGAAACTTCCGTTAGCGAGCTTTCTCTCCTCAGTCACTATCTCTGTCTTGGATGTGTTGACGGAGGAGAATCTGTTATTCCTGGAGAGCGCTTTCATCTGAAACTCTCATTCTTTATTTATTCGTTTACCGCCTCCTCCATCCATCAGGCGTCTGAAGTAGAAAAACACCTCAGGCTACCAGCACAAAACTGCCCTTTTGCCCTTCTCCCTCAGCCGTTCGTTGTCAATCCATCCATCCCATCCTCTCCTGATCTGTCACTCTTTCCCATATTGTTCTTTCCATCTACCTCAGTCTGACTCTGCTTCAACTTTTCAACTCTTTCTCACCTCTCCTCTCTGTTCCTGTTCTTACACCTTTTCTGTCACTTCCTCTGAATTGCAATTTAAAAGCCATTCTCAATTCTGAATGGTGCACCGCCATTATACACACCGTCCCCTGCAACCACAACAGGTATTTACGTGAAAATTATACATTAAATTAACTTTTACGATGGAAAAATGTTTGGCTCGTAATGATGGTGGGAGGGGCTTACATGATTGAATGAGTCCCTAGTGGATGCCTCAAGCCTGCCTTTTTGTCCAGACGCTTTCCCACGAGGTTGTACTTTTGGCTGCCGTCAAACAGCAGTGGCTGAGTGAATGGCATGTGGTCATTGTGTGGTCTGTTTACGCTGCTGGAGCGGTTGTGTCACAGTCACAGGCGGCCTGGAGTGGGAATGTGTGTGAGGCCAGTGCTTGGCTAAGTTGAAGGATTCTGCTCATGTGGCTTTGTACACTTTACATAAAGCTATACAGACACCATGTCTGAATCATGCTCACTAGCCACCCTCCCTTGATGTCTTTGATGTATACAAAGTGTGAGTGAGTATTACATATTATAAATCTTGAAAATATTGTCTGCTTAATTAGTTGTGTGGTGCATCCAGGAAAAATCAAGAAATTGTATCACTGGGCATGGACTTCATTTTTACCTTTGTGTTTTTCCAAATAAAAGTCAAAAATTAACCATAAATTCATATATTATTTGGTGTGCCATAAGTAAGCCACATATGACTCAGTTGTATGCCGTCACCTGGAGCATATACCTAAAAAAAAGAAAATTCCCTCCAATCTAAAGCCACGGCAAAACATATATGGTGAAAGTTTTGCCCATATTCAGCTTAATGAATGCGAATTTTTTTTGATTTCATGTTGACTGTAATACAAAGCCATACTGTTTGTTTGCGTGCTTTAAATCCCAGCAACGGTAATTATATACAGTCACGGTTGCATTCATGAATCTCAGAGGAAATTACTTGAAAATAAAATATTTCCTCTGAAACTGCATCTAGTATTTTTGCAGCCCGACTTAAAGTTTCCATTCCTTCATATTTCAGAAAAGCAGTCAGTCAAAGGCAGTGCCCCGAGGTTATTTTTTCCCGTTTGATATTTCCTTACCTGACACTCAGGTATGAGCGTGCGTGAGAGCGTATAAGCGACACACGCGATCAACAGTGCAGCTTGTGAATGTTGCAACAGACGTCTCAAGCTGTCCGAATATCAAAAGCGCTTTATAATCCTATGCTCAAAGTTTCTCTACATGCAATATTTAGTGTGAATAGCTGAAACAGAAGGCCCTCAAGGGCCCAGTGGAGAACAGGTCACTGGCATGAAAGGGTGTTTAAGTCGCAAAAATAGAGTGGTGAGGGGGGACAGATGAAAAGAGACTTGAAAAATGAGCTGACTGATGATAAACCAGAGAGAAAGAGGAAGGCAAACACTAAACAATATCTTCACTGCATTGATAGTCTTTTTAACTTTGTCGCACTACAGTACTAGAGAAGCCTACATTCATTTTCATCCAGTTCGCTGTCAATATGTATGTGCTAATTTCCTAATTAGTAAACTTTGCATCTCACTTACTCATCGCTAACTCGGTCACTTGGTTACTCAGTAATAAGCATACTGAATTCCCAAAAGTGGCCACAACGTGATCTTTTCAAGTGTTCACCGACAGAATTGCCACACTAAGGAAACATTATCATCTGAAATTTTATTTTACAGCTGCACAGTGGTATAGTACAATCACGCTTTAGTTTCTTCACAATGTGCGTTAAATGGCTGATGTCGAACGCTCATTTGATTTTGATTCGCCTCTTTAATTCAAGGCTCCCACCAGATGGAGTTATTTAGCTGGATTGTGATCTGTAATAGCCCATTGCACATACTCGCAAGCTATTTTTATGTAATCCAGCACTGTTTTAAACAATAAAGGTTAATGCTGGGCCAAAAACGAACTAGAACATGCTCGTTGTATATGGTGTGTTTTTCCGGGATACATCAGAGAAGGGCTAATGTTGTCTGTAACAGGCGGCATTCCCAGATGGAAGACTTTTAGCTGATGAACTTAATTGGCATGACATGTGCCGGGCACCGTGCCAACTGGCCAGACCCCTCTGCAGCTGCGCACAGAGAGAGAACTTTCATCTCATTTATTTCCAAGATCCTTTCCTTGTCCAATTATGCTTTCAAAAGCAACAACAACAAACACTACATTGCTGCAAAACCTCTCGAAAGGAATAAATACTTCAGCTGAAAGTACAATTCGGTTGTTGTTTGTTTTTCCAAACCGTATGACAATGTGTTCACATGGTTGTCTTGGTCTGGGCCAAAACAGAAAATGATACATTTAGTCCTGGTTTGCTTAGCATTTAAATTTTTTTTTAACACCAAATTTAAGATACAAAACAAGGTTTGGCAACCTGATTGGACAGCTATTACGATATATATTTTGTGACGAACGTAGCGACAGTTACTGAGATCTGCTGTAAGGAGATGGCGGTTCCGGTTTCTATACTATACCTTAACGGGAGACATGACTCTTATGTTTTTGGTTCGCTTAAATCACCTTGGTTCATACTTCAGCTGAACTGCATTAGAGTACGTTTGGAAATAGGCTGAAACCCCACCTTTACAGATCTTGTTTTATGCACACTAAAGTTGAGACGTCACCCTTGTTTAATAAATCACATTGACTTAGCAATTGCGGTTTGTTTTAATCAAACTAAACTTGGCAAGTGTGAACATATTCTTACTGCCTTTCATGGAAGACATTTTGCAGAATGTTGTGTTCTCTTTGTCTCATGCCCTAATATGCCTTAAATACTTACAAGTGATATGATAAATGAAATAGATTATTCACCCTTTCAATTTTCTAAGTGCATAGTATAGTTCTTAATGGAAAAAAATTACTTAAAGAGTTCTTTCAATTATTACCCACTTTCATGCTGTTTTAAACCCACAAGACCAACTTCAGAACACAAATTAAGAACTGTTTTATCAATTCCTACATGTTACGTAAAAAAAAAACTACAGTTCTACAGCCAGTTTTTCTACTTTTAAAATGTGTTTCCGCATCAGAATGTCAGTGATTCCACACAACTGCCTATTTACCCAGTAGTATTTCAACACGCCGGGTTGCCAGTTGGTGGAAAACAAAGTGTACTGCAACATAGAAGCCAGCAAATGAACTAGGTCAGAAATCACAGGTTCCACCCAACCACCCAACCTAAAAAGTTTCCACATCCATCTAAAAGCTGTATGACCAGATGCATATTATATTATGATAAATCTCATTAGCTTACCGTTTAGGACTTCTGTTGTCAGTTGCACTCTTTCCTGTTGCATGTCCTCAATCTGGCAACCTGCATGAGCATCACAACTCCCAAAACGACTCTCTCCAATTTTTTTAATTTGGACTGCAGTACTCATTACAACCACTAGCCATCAGTATTACATACTGCACATTTAAGTCATTGGGTAACACTGTATTTCGATAGACATTCTACTAACAGGAAGTAACTTTGCAGGTACATGTCAACTAGCAGTCATTAGAGTATTAGTAGACTGTCTGCTTAACACTTTATTTTGATGGATCCACAGCATACAACATACTGACTATCAAAAACTTTGCAAGTATGTCAACTTATTCTACTAACCCTAAACCTAACAGTCTACTCTGAGAGTTAGTAGACATGTTGTTGCACATTAATGAGAACTTGTTGAAAGGTAGTTGACATGTAATTTAAAGTTACTTTCTACTATAGTTTGTAGTAAGTGGACTATCAAAACAAAGTGTAACCAGTCATTGTTTGATCAAAATCTTCATACTCAATTACAAAAAACCTCTCTTAGCTCTTAAAGTTTGCGTTTTTATACTTTCAAATATGGCACCTCAAATATGCAAAAATGTCAATGATGCGATAAGAACCAACAACAATTTAACGTATTACACGGCTCTCTGGAATGCTTGATTCTGATTGGTCAGTTGAGACATTTGGTTTGTTCTTTTCAAATAATAACCACTACAAAGTAATAACGCATAGCCGGTACTACTTGTATGTTTAAAATCCCTCTGCGCCAACAAAGATTAGCATTTGGCGCCATCTTGTGACAAAGACTGGACAACCACAATTAACAATCGTAACAACTTGTAAATAAATAAAATACATCCGTTATTATTTATTCATATGTAGATGTTATAAATTGTCTTACTAACGTTTAAATGTTAGTCACGTGGTACTATATCGTTTCGCGAAAAGGATGAAAATGTTAATTTAAAACAAAATGCCAATAAAATGTTTCAAATTCATATTCATGTCCAGTTTTTTTCCTTATGTGGCAAGTAGCTGTGTAAAAAGCGGGATAACGCTTCGCGGCGGGTCCTGATCAGTTCAAAGTGATAACTATGTCCTCTTTATCACCCTTTAGTTAAAATACAAAAATACAACTTGCATGCTGAGTTGTTTTTGTATAATGAGTAGCTATATCTTGATTTCATGTTATACTTACAAACACGACATAAACATAAAAGTCCACCAAATCTACAGAAATCCATTTTAGGCATACCAGTGATTTTACCCTCTCTGAAATTTCATAGGTCTTAAATGTTTTAGCCTTTATAAATATATCTGCAAAAATATAAGACATTTTTCACTTTCTCACAATTCCAGGCTGGATCTCAGAGGGGATCATGGGAAGGTAAAGCATGCCCTAAATAAAAGTCTGGAGCTGCTTCCCGCCGCATTGACCCACTAATGGAAAAAATTAGGGTTATGAATTCTGAAGCCATGAGGGCTTGATACATCTGCTACAATTTTAGGATGTAACTGATTATGTTCAAATCCTGGAGGAGAGCGAATGCTGGCGCAAAGCGACTGAGACTGCAAGCGTTAGTTAAAACGACCTTTTGTTTTACTACGCCGCATTACCGGGGTACGTCCTGTACGTGCTGCAGAGCAAAATTCGAATTGGGATTGATTGTATTCGTGTCTGCGACTTGTGTGTGTTGCCTTTGTTTGCTTCACGCTGTGTCGTGTCCTCAGACTGAAACATGTGGCTATAATAAATCGCATAAATCCTCTTCTCTGGCTGTTAATTCACTTCCCCTATGAGTTTAAGCCGAGCTGTTTTTTAGGCCATTTAAACCACAAGATTCCCTCTGGATTCTCAAAACACGGTATCAGGAATTTTTCTGTGTTTACTCGCACTGTCTGGCCTTCAGGCAGAGCGCGTACATGTTCTCTCTTCATCTTTCTTTCCTCTCTCTCATTCTGTTGATTATTTCACTAACCCTGTTTTCCTTCATGAGCCCTTTCCATTCTCACACACACATCTGGTCACAAGAACCTCCGCCTGTGCATTTTACACTTACATAATGCGCCAGAGCAAGCCCAAAAGAAAGAGAGATGAGAAATTGGAAAGAGATTGTGTGTCTCTTGACACCTTCATTCAGCAACAGTGTGTATTTGGTCACGTGAAATTAAAATGGACTCTATTTACTAGTTATATTGAGCATGTTATTGCCAATTATGTTTTCTTTCCTTCAAAATGTAATAACCTGCTCTGTCTTTAAAAAACTTTCCTTTTCTGATGATGTCACCTAGGCCACACGGGCTATTGGTTTATGTTAATTAGCATAATTAGCGACTTAATGTTGTAAATACATTGAAGAAACTGAGTTTGCGGTCAAGTCAATTTCCCATTCGATAAACTCCCAGCCTTTTTCCTCTTATCTTTACTCATTCATACATCATATTAAGGAGCTAAATGGGTTGTGAATGTCATTTTATGTTGATTTTAATACATACTGATGTCCGTTCACTATCATCTGTAGTCTCCAACATGAATATGCAAATAGGTCTCACAATGTCGAAATCTCCTACTCAGATCCATCACACTTTAGGACAGCAAAAGATCAGTCATAATTTATGCCGCCCGTCCTCTACTTCCTGTAACAGCAAGGTTATGCAAGAGCATGTTGAAGAGATCACTGCACGTAGTGCGTTTTAGTTCTACTGGGATTGTATTTACCGATTGGGAAGATGAGATGGGACCGCTTCAGGACTGCTATTGTCAAAGATGACTGACAATTAGCATAAATTAGCAATAACTGTATTGCAGGTATCGATAATATAAACATTTTAGAAATCAGTCTGACTCAAAGGGAGTCAGAAGGCTGAATCCTGACTGAACAAAAGGAGGCGCTAGGGATGGAGGAGGGCAAATAGCTAAAGCAGCTGTGCAGTGATTCATATCGTTAAATAAACTTAAATTAAATTGAATTGAAATAGCTATTGATAATACTGAAGGACCTTGTATATGGTTGCTTAGATTGATGTGGCATATGCATAAATGTGGATCAGCTGAGAGTCATGCCAGAACTAACGCTATGCTTGATTTTGTTCGATACAGTATTTAAGCAGGGATAGTACCGACTAACACAAAATAAGAGCATAGATGACATCTAGCATGTGAATGGCTTAGTTCAGATACGTTTTTTTAGCTGAAATCCGTTCACATTGTCATTTAAATGCGACTGCCATCAGTCTCATATGTGAACCCTATACAGATAAAATGCAAAAAATCGGATCCGATTTAGGAGCACATATGAAAGTGGCCTAGCCCGATTTTAAAAAAATGGATTTGTGCTGTTCAGACTGTCAGAAGAAAATCGGACATGGGTCACATTTGGGCAAAAAAAACAGATTTGGTCCACTTCAGCCTGCAGTGTGAACTAAGCCGAAGAGGCGCTGCCTTTGGATGCACACGTGGAGTTCGCACCTCAGATGGTGACTTGTGTTAGCTAGTGATTTGTTTTGGGACTGTGATGATCATCATGTATTAATATGACATAAAAATAAAATATCTTTTAGAAAACTCATGATGAACGCAGCTCATATCCATGCTTGGGCTGGACGGAGAACATATGAACAAGTGTTGCGAACCTCTTGCGAAAAATTTATTGGACCACGGCCGTTTAAGCTAAAAGTCAATCTCAATGTATTTTTCAGTATTTTTAAGTACAGTATTTTTGAACTTCAGTTCACATGTTGCGCAAATTTCCTGATCACGTATATTGACGTATATTCACGTATATTTTACAATTCAAAATTGTCCTTTAGTTTGTAATTGAATTTGTCCCTATCCTGCAATTCTGAGAAAGAAACGTCTAAATTGTTAGATAAACAATTTTTCATAGATTCCTTCTAAAAAATTTCCTGCGAAAATTCGCCAATGTAAAACGTAAGTGTATCAGTGCAGATGTATCAGCACACCCATATGTTTGTGTGCGGTAGAGTGATATGTATCACAAAGAGTGTGAACCATAAAGGCCAAGCAGCATTTTTGGATAAAGATCTGTAGTTTGTGACACGCTTACAAGCAGATGACTGAGGAAAGTCTGCGCCTTGTTTGATAGTGCGAGACGCTACTCTGATTCGAGCTGCCACAACAGGTGAAGCCTGAAGTTAATTACTGGAGAGATGGGAGGCCCGGCCACACCGATGCGCTCGCTAGCAATCGGAGCTTAGTTCAGTTAAAGAATAGACCACATCTATCAGAGCAATCGATACTTACTGACAAAGGCAGTCTCTCTTTTCTTTCATTGTGTGCACACGTGTGCTCAGGAGGCAAACATATGCTTGTCTGCACACATCTCACTGTAAAAATGCTAGTCATTTAATAAAATAAAAATGGCTTTGTGTGTGCGTTATTCATATTATATGCATTTTTATAATCAATTTTAGAAAAAGATATTTTGAAGAATGTAGGCAACCAAATGTTTGACGGTACCCATTGACTTCCATTGTTTTTTTTCTCCATTCTGTGGAAGTCAATAGCTACCTTCAACTGTTTGGTCACCCACATTCTTCAAAATATCTTCTTTTGTGTAGTATAAAAAATACATTAAAACGTCTTGACGGCAAGTGATGATATAATTTTTTTTGGGGGGTGAACTATCTAACTAAATATTTTAATATATACTATTATATTCAGTACATAATATTAAAAGTTACAAAAATAATAATAAATTGGGGCGGGGGAATTATGTTCAAAATGGCAACACATGCACAACTTAAAATGTTTTATATTTTTAAATAGATATGTAATATTAATGTCTAATTGTTGTAAATTATTTTAAATAATCGTGATTTTATTTTAGTAGTGCATAGGTTGGTAAATTATGTATATTATAACATATACTGTTATGAGCTGTAAGGTAATCAGTCACCAAAATGCCTTATGTAATGTCTTAACAATGCCTAAATATACATTTTACAGTGAATTTCCTGTGACAATAGGTGGCCAAGCTATCTAGCGAAATACAAAAAGGCCTGTGGTACCATAGTAAAGATGAGACGGTAATAACTCCCTTTGTGTTCCACAGAAGAAAGGTCATAGGGGTTTGGAACAGCAAAACAGAACAATGATGATAGAATTTTCATCTGTTTAATAAGCAAGCTGCTCATTAATTTACAAGGTTATCATAGAGCTACTATGACTCACCAAATAAAGAGAGTGTTTATTTATTTCGCTTAATTGTTCAAGGCAGTCAACACTAGGAGCTACACGTTGCTCATTTGTCATTAGCAGTCATAGGTGATCGTTTGTGCGACGTGATTGGCAGCTGGAGGCGGGAGCGGCGGGGGGTGCGGAATAATTGGAACTTCAATGCCCACAATCCCAATAGACTGCACACCGCCCTCCTCACACGCCGCAGCCAATCAGCGGCCGCGAACTCCGAGATTGGACCGCTGCGGTCTCTGATGTCAGGGGCCAACGTGGGACTTGTGCGGTGTGATTGGTTCGAACGGATTAGTCGCCGTAGCCAATCGGAGAAGCGCTGGAGAGTGCCCGACAGCCGCCAAGTTTTAAGGTGGTCTGGAGAAAGGTGAGGGGTTTGATTTATCTCGTGTAATTTGCTCGTTTGGTATTTAAATGACGTCTTTTATATATTAATCAGGCATAAATAAGTAGAGCTAATAAAATATGAAAGATTTTTGTCCTTAGTCATATTGTTTTCCCGTCTATATTTTGGTAAACATACACGCTTCAGTGGGCTCATCATCTTTTATAAGCTTATAAGTTTAAAATAAAACTATTCATAAAATGCGTCTTTTGTACAATGCATAATTGTTTTTTATAAGGAGTTATTGACATGCAAGCAACTTTCTATCACATTATTTGGGCAAGAATCTCCATTAGTGCTGATTCGGATCAAATGTGAACGGGAATCGGATGCTGAACTTGATTAATTGTTGGAACAGTTGTTCATACTGGTTGATTACTGAATTTATACCATGATATGTTTATTGATAGATAGATAGATAGATAGATAGATATGTCAGAATAGCTTTAATTGAAGTTGAATCACAGGTACTGTTATACACACAAATATCCAGTTCATCCCCTGATTTTCCTGTTGTCTTATTTCAGATCTCTGTCGAGACTGCTGACCCCTTACCTGGACACCACCAAGCCCAACCAGTTCAGGGCAGATTACTGTCTTGTCGGTCATTTCCGTGATGTCTGTTTGTACTCATCCAGCTTGATCACGATTCAGTAAGAGGTCAAAGGAAGAGAGTCGTGTGAATAATTACCTGTCTAATACACGCAATTAGATAACTGCGATTAGGGCAATCCCTGACCGGAGAGGTGTCGCAGACAGGGATGACTAACAAGGGACGCCTCTGAGATCACGCTAATATGACAGAGGGGATGATGAAGAGATGAGGATCATACTGATAGGGGTTTATTAAAATAGCCCAAATTTGCTGATGCAGACACACACAAACAAGCAACGTGAACATGGATAAATCAAGGTCGTAAGTGTTGCAATCATAACAAAATTTGCCAGTTTATTTCTCAAAGGGCAGATAAATGCTTGTCTGTTAGAGGCGAAATTGCAAATATGGGGTCGGACACACGTGGTGCTTTCACGGAATTGCTGGCAAATTGAATCTCTGGCTCGCTCTCTTTTTTCTACGTCCTTTATTTTCTGATTTGTTTCTCCCCTGAGGCAAATTTAATTGCCCAGAGGTTGCTCTTTCAAAGCTCAGGAGACTTATTTGTGATTTCAGTTACGCTTCATTGAAGTATGAATTTTGTCTCTGAAATTTCTTCCTGAATTCTTTAGGAAAAGTAAATTGAGACGGCTGCTGACACACGGCAAGTAAACATGCAAGCTAATTTAAAGAATTTGCAAATAAATACATAATTCATCATATTTTATTTATTTACTATGTGCAGATACACTGTAAAAAAATAAATAAATATATATATATATATATATATAATATATTTTTGTAAATTTATATTATTTAAACAGTATAATTAGTAATTTTATGCAATAATAACATATGTTTATGAGTGTATATATCAGAGAAAATGTATATATATGTGTGTGTGTGTATGTTATGAGAGAATATATCAGTATTGTAATATAGCATGACAGTTTATATGTATATGTCATATTGTGTATCATTTAAACTATAATTATTTCATGTACAGTCAAGAATTATGTATTATGTAATTAAGCAGTATGGCTCAGATAATTAGGTCTGGATGAAACAGTAAATATAAAAAAATCTGAGCACAGTTTGAGAGACACATGAGATATAACTGTATTGATTTCAGTCAAAGTGTAATATCAAATATCTTGGTTTGCCTTTTAAGAAAGCTATCTAATTCATGTTTTTTTCCCTATAGGTCTTGTATGCTGATATGAATCTATCGGGCATTCAATGCAACGACAACAAGAAATCACGCATCGCTGGTTGTACGCATGTATTGGTGTCTATTTCTGTCTCCGTCTATCTATCCTCTATCTATCTCACCCGGTCCACCTTAAGTGCAGCTTGAGCAGGCTGTCGTGTTTGTGTTGAAGCCAACAGGCACAATATATTACAGTCTAGGGCTCGCTGCTGAAAAGCCTGCTGGATCTTCCAGTGACCTGCTGTTCTTTCCTGCTTTCCTGTGTGTGTTTTTTTTCTTCCTCTCTAGATTTAGATTAAAAACAAAGCCCGTTTCTCTTTCTCCTTGCCTTTTTAGACCTCAGCAAAGAACCCTTGTAGTTTTGAGGTACGGTTTACAAGCTTGGAAGACTCGAATGGAGATACGTGTTTGTTTTTGTAGCTTGTTGGGGACATTTGCAGAAGGACGAGACCAGGGACAGCTGGACGTGATTCTTCGGAATTCCCTGCTCCTCTCGCTCTCCTGATCCGCAGGACAGAGAGCTGGGCAGTAACGGAGTGGGACGTCAGGGAATTCTGGGGGGAAAGTGTGAGTAAGGGGATCTGTTTTTGGAAGACCCCCTCGTCGGATGCTCTGACAGCCTTCTGTGGCTCGGAAAGAGCAGAGCCGGGTTCCCGAGCTCGATCCGGGGCTCTGTCCCCTGGTGGAGGGGGGACGCAGGAGTGCAGAGGGTCAGCTCGTCGGCCGTCAAACCGAAAGCCGGCATCCCTCCGGTGACCATGTACCCGCAGGGTAGACACCCGGTAAGTGCTACTCTCTCTCCTTCTCCCACATCCTCCACAAATGGGACAGATGAAACAATTAGGGTGTAAGAGAGACGTCTCTTCAGACTTTCACTCGCACGTACGCATATTCATCTTCACCCAGGTGTCCTCAAGAGCCAAAAGATAGAAAGTTGTGTGGGAGGAATCAAACACAGTGTGTGTCTGTATTAGTTTGTGTAATAAAGCTTTCTCGACGCCCCCTCTAATAGATGGCAGTGCGTTTGGGCAAATCTAGAGTGGTTTAGGTGTGTGTGTGTGTGTGGGTGGGTGGGGTTGGATAGGGCTCACTGTGGAAAGTTTATTTGCTATCTGTGACCCGTCTTTGGTTTATTGTTATGTTTCGAGAATCTGAAGAATCTACTGTACATCGCAGCCTGCTTTGGCGTACAAGCCCAAACTTGTAATATATGACAACGCAAGCCATCAGATGTGTTCATGAATGAATAAAAGGTCCCTTGAGACTGATTCAGTCAGTGTGCACTTGCCCCATAGAACTCCATTGTAAGGGCGAGTTTCATAAAAACTGAGAAGAATGAAATATTTCACATTAATATCTGAAGGGGAAGAAATTGGGAAATAGATTATAGCGTACATAGGCATAACGTACATTTTTAGTATTGTTTTGCATTCTTTTCTCCTTATGGTTTTGTTTCTTCTTGTTTAGATTAAGATTTAGACCTCAACAAAAGCCATCAGATGTCTTTATTAAGGAAAGTTTCTTAAATACATTATAAATCATATGAAGTCGCTTTAAAAAAAGTAAAACATCAATAAATAATAAAAAAATATTTTAGGACCATTTCTGCATTTGAGTCAGCTATTATTATTATTAATATTATTTGTTTTTTTGTTTTTTTTAAGAAAAAAAAGCATAGACTTATTTTGCATTAAAAAAAGATTTAATATGGTGGTGAATTATGACACTTAAATAAGGATTTAACTGTAAGTTCATAACTTTTTTTTAAGCCGTTAACTGTTAACCTGATTTTTTTTAAACGTAACAAGTTATTTTTATACAGATTTAAATTTTTTTTTTACCTAATGTTCATGTTCCTGTAACTTTCTTTAAACAAAAAATACAACAGTGTCCTGAGCTTCCCAGTCAGAGTAATCAAATGCAATTTATGACGATAAAATGAACAAACTCCAAAGGAGTCATGAAATCTGCAGCCAGGTTTTATTTTTGCCCTCATGGCCTGTGAAACATGACCTGCACCAGTAAAAAGGTGTGAGAAAGGGCTCTGTGTGTAACCAAGCATAAACATTGACTTTTGTGCTCCTTTTTTTGTTTTTGAACTTTTAAAGAAATGTCTATGTTCATGGAAGTTCTGTTCTCAGAAAACAGAACACCTTTTTTATTAGTCCTCCCACAAAAAAACCCGTCAACATTCATTGAAAGGTTATGACTCTTTTAAGAAATGTTTACTGTAAAAAATGGTTCTTCATTGGCATCACTGGAACCCCCCCACACACACACTTTATTTGGAACCTATTAAAACACTTAGAATTCCTCAGCAGTCACATAGCAACTCCCTGGAAACCACCCTACTACTGCATTTTCTTCAAACAATGCAATCTCAATGTCTCAGCATGCTTCGGGCAATGTTTTACCAATCAGATCAGCCCATCAGTAGTTTACTTTAACAATTCAACATCATCCAGAGCAAATCAGAGGCAGCCTGTCAGTGTGAAAAGAGTGTGTCGGCGTCTGCAATACCTGCCTATGGAAAGGGTTCAGGCCTGATTTGCAAGGCAAACTGCATCGGGAGGACTGGTAATTGGTTCCACTGGATTTTTGTGGTTAGTGTTATCTGAAGCAGGGGGATTGGAAGGTGGAATGAGAGAAGGGTTACAGCGCTCCGTGCTTCTGAGCCAAAAACAATAACAATAAAAAAATAAAAAAAAGCTGGGCAGGGAAAGCTCATAATCTGCTGCAGCCACACCTTCGGTGTCTGACTGTTACAGAACACAAACTTCCAACGTTGATCAAATGCACTTAACGCATTGTTTTTAAACTTGAAGACGGAGAGTCTAGATGGCTATTCCGGCGTTCGTTTAACGTTTAAGGGCGAGAAATCCATAGATGTCATGTGCAAGGTGTGAGAAATGTGAACTCTCTGTTGGAGGTCTTTTGGACACGACGAGCAGTTTGAGAAGCAGATACAAATAACAGGCTGTAATATGAGTGTGTGTGTGTGTGTGTGTGTGTGAACGCACGTAGCACATGAGGCATCAGTGTGTATGCACTATCGCTAATAGTAC
>JAUYWG010000060.1:7841413-7859276 GCA_034779775.1 Enteromius afrohamiltoni | reverse complement strand
TGTGAAAAACCTTCAAGAACCTTTCATTTTTAAGAGTGTGGAGTAGATTGGAGTAGACGAAGCTGCTCCTAAGAGTCTTTTATTTAAAACAAAAATAAAAACCAGTTTGATAGTTACACTAAATGCTTTTGATTGACTTTTTTTGTTCAAGAACCAGACTGCATGGGTCACATTTTTTGTTATAATTCCGGGCTCATGATATTTAACTGTACTAGTCACAGTGTGTTTTGATTCACTCAAAAAATCAATCAAATGGGAAAAAATGTGTTACGTTTCTTAACGTATCTAAAAGTCATGAAAATTATTCCATTCTGGTACCAAAGATGGCTCTTTAAAATGGGCCCCACTTTCAAATTTTTGATCGTAGATGATTACTGCTTTGATTATTAATTAATCGTTTTTAATACAAAGCAAGATTTTTACCATACTCATACATGTTTTTTAGTGTGTTATTGCGTGTATGTGTGTCTGAGACTGAATGCCAGCTTTCTGTTGCACTGATGTGGTGGCCAAGCCAAAATCGTAGCCAAATATCTGGCCACAAAATTCACATATGCTCTTTTAATGAGCTGATAGTTTGAGCTGGTGTGCTCTCCTTTGCTCATTTTTCCTCACAGCCGTATTGTTTTAATAAATCATTTTATTCTGGCCACATTTGGATGTTAAACTGAGTTGCAGGTTTCATATCTTCACACTGGTTTATTATCACTCTTTTGTGTTGGTCAGAAAAATGTGGAGCTTAGTTCTTTCTTCCTCAAACTATTGCTGGTTTACTCTGTAAAGCATAAAAGCTGTTTTCTCTGCCTGCCAATCCTCGGTTCCTAATCCAGTATTGGACGGCAGTGGCTTTTGCTCGGCCTCACAAAGCGAGCCACTCCAGTCAGTAAGTCGCCACGATAGTCCCGAGCAGCCACCCGACGTCCCAGCATTCAGTGGGGCTTAAGATTGGGTGAAAGCCTCATAAATGATTGGCAAATGTGGAAAGACTTTCTCTCAGATTGTTTAATGAGAGTGTGACTCCCAGTTCAAGGTGTACCTGTTAAACTCAAACACCTCAAACTGGTTGTATCTTGGGAGTTTGTGGAGGCAAGGTCTTGCAGGACTAGGCAGGAAGGGAAGCTGGGGTTTTAGAGAGTGAGATCACACACACTCTCACACATTCGCCCAGATCCCCCCCGAGATCACACTGACACTTCTCTTCCTCCCACTCTCTGGTGATCCTCATCTATCCGTGCGCCTTTTTGCACTAAATATTTCACCAGCGGATGATTATTTCATGGATGTCTCTATCCCAGCCTGTCTGCGAGGATGCGAGCGGAAAACGGCTCCGCAGACGTCTCGGAAGCTGACAGCGCTCCTCTTTCGACGCGTCTCTCTCTCCTCCTTCAAGCCGATTTAAGTCGGTGTGTCCAAAATAGTAACTCCAGCAGTGAAATATGAGATGATCAGAGTGGGCGATTGCGAGAGATTTCATTTCCCACCATTGTTATGGGATCTGCTCGTCTCTCTCTCCCCCCCTTTGACCTCCCTCAGAAGATAATCTCCAGTAATTCTAGGCTAGCCTGCTGCAGCTCGTCTAAATTGTGATTGACTAGCCGCTGTCCCACATGGCTAGCTGTCTGCCTTGTCCCCCTCCGTCCAGATTAACTGGATCAGTTTTGGATTTCAGGATTCCCCCTCCTTCTGTCTGACACACACTGTTGTGTCTAAACAGACGCTCGTACCCAGGTTTCCTCCTTGTTTATTTGCCTATGTGAGTTCTGCACACTTTTGAACTGTATGTTGCAGAGTCCTTCGTCCAAACAATATTTCTTTAAACTCATCTAAAGCATTGAAAGATGTTTATCTCTTGATTGTATTCAGTGCTAATTGATTTTGCTTGTACTTAACAGTAATATTAGTCGCATTTCCGTTATTCTTCAAATTGTGCAAATTAAAAATACAGCCCAATGGAAATACATCAATTTCGTGAAGACTCCAATAAATCGCAAATAATGTTTTTACGCTTGCGTGAGGTGGTTTTTCAGGCAATTCAATAATGAAATGTTTCACGAAAACTGCAATGGAAATGTTTAGTTTTTTTCGCATTTACTGGACACTTAGCATGCATAAGTCACATGATAGTTCTTAAAGGTACTATAACCTCCAAAAAACACTTTGTAGGTGGCCGCTCTCAAGTATAAGGACCTTTCCTTGCAATTAATACTCGGCTTTCCACTTATTTACACTGTGAAGGTCTGTGGCACATTATGGCTCCGACACAATCACTGGAGCTGATCATAGTCTCTGTAATCAATGCTTGTTTTTAAAAAAGTTTTAAGTAACAAGTATTAAGAAATACAGAAATACGTAAACCTTATACCTGAAGCGTAAACCACACCAGCGTTCATATTTATGAAAACTGTCTTTGACATGAAAAGGCACATTGCGTCAAGCCAGGGTCTGCGCAGACGTAGACACTTTTTATTGTCTGAGTATTGCAGGTTTTTAAAAATGTAAGCTGTTTTTGCAGCTCTCTGTTCTTATTACCATGATTGGTAATATTTTATGTTAATGACATGAATTAGGAGTCAATTACAAGGCGGAGTCTGAAACCATTCATTTGCATGGAAAGTCATGAGTCAAATTTAAGCATATTCGAGAAATGATCGTAGGATCAAATTTAGAGTGGTTTCTGCACAACATTTTATAAAGGAGGACCCTGGAAACCTCTCAGAACCACCTATTAATTGCATAGCAACACCCTGGCAACCTCCCACAACATCCCAGCAGTGGCAGAGCACATTTCTGGCAACCCCTTAAACATCTGAGCAACTGCATAGAAATAGCTATTTATATCCTGATAATCACGCAGAACAGCCTGTCTACCACATAAACACCATTCTAGCAACTGCATAGCAACACCCTGGTGACCACCCAAAAATGTGACAAACTCAGAAGAGCACATTTTTTGATTTGCATGCACGTTCATCATGGAATTGTTCTGTGGTTAAACTGAGATGTTTTCTGTTTGTATATTTTTGTGTTGTTGAGTAAATGCACCATGAACCTGTGAGTTCTTGCCCTGTGTGGTGTGTGCGTTGCTTTCAGGACGGTTACCGTACGTGTTTGAATGAATGAGGGTCAGTAGGGACTTGATGACTGCCCCCCTCTATCCACACACACAAACACGGCGGTGTGTGTACTGAACTCATCCAGTCAGCTGTGCGCCTGCAGCTTAATTACTCGAAAGCTCACCAAGTGTCTGACCTCCACCGTTAGCCTAATTGAAATTTAATTGAATTTCACTTGTCTAGACTAATTAAGCTCCTACTGAAACCGCCAATCTTCAGCTATTCGCCGGACATCGAGCTTCAGAGAGAAAACTAGAAGCCCGGAGGAGCGCAGGACAAAGGCGGCCATTTTAGGAAGCAGCTGACAGAATGGGAAACCTGTTTAAAAATAGCAAAGGAAAGGACTTGGGTCTTAATGAGGAGGAGAGGTGGGTATGAATACAGTTGGGTCCGATTAGGTATTACTCATAGATGAGCCCATGTGAAATTTGCTTGTTTGGGAGGGATACAGTACGTATGGATATTTTAAAATGCATCAACAGAACCACTTTCTTGGTTCAGTATTCTCTTTAATTGATTCATTACTTTTTGACTCACTAAATAGCCACTCTGCAGAATCATTTATTCATTCAGGAATCAAACTGAACTTTACGATAAAAGCGATTATCAAAATTGTATATTAAGTAGGAACACTACTTTTGAATAAGAACTTACTTTGTGACTGTAAAAAAAAAAGACTGTGAGTAATTTAGGGCAAATTTCTAATTTCCCATCAGGTTGTTTAAATGGTGGCATTGATCGCTAAATAAAAATAAACATTATTTGAAAAAAATGTAAAGGCACCATCAGCAGAAACGGCTGATTATGTCACTTGAGTTTGATGTTTACTACCCCAAAATTGGTTCAGCAAATGCATTTCTATTTTCCATTATTTGCATTCCATTACTCTTTTTCGCGACGTGTATAAAAAGATTTTGTGACTGAAAGGGTGATTTTTTTTTTTTTTATAATTCAGCATTAAATCACAAGTTTTGATGCAATACTTAAAGGGTTAGTTCACCCAAAAATGTAAGACCCTCGTTCATCTTCAGAACACAAATTAAGATATTTTAGATTCACTACAAATAATTATCCCCGAAGTTAGGGCAATTTATTCATCGAGGCAATTAGACTACAGTACACAGGCAGTAGGTTTTTGATTCACTATGAAGAGTTGGCTCAAAAGATCATTGGACTACAGTGGTTGAGCTGATTCGTGATCTTTTAGTTTCTACATTTCTACACTTTCTACATTACCATCACTGTTTCTGGTTTTCCAAGGAAATACGTCTTCTGTATTAGGATGTATAGAAGTTTTGGAATAAGTCCAATTTAATTTTGGTATAGTTTCCATGCAGTACTCATAGCTGCTTATTTAAGTTCAATCAATAATTCTTGAGATTGGGAAGCACGTTAGAGTCTACGTGGAGCTGGGGTTGAAGCATTTTGCAAAACCAGGGTACCGCGACCCAGTAGAAGTGCTGCTGTTATCAGATTTTCTCTCCTTCCTCACCAAAAATGCATGTAGTGTTTGTAGTGAGTCCAAGGTCAAAGATAATGCGGTGGGAGCACTTTTTCAATTTTATTTCAGTGAGTCACTTTTGGTACATTAATTTAAGCAGTCCAGTCTTCTGGCACAGAGTGATGGCTGTTTACTGATTAATAAGCCATCTCTTGCTCTCTTTCTCCTCAGGTACCTCTGCAGCCTGGACAGTCATTCAAGTTTACAGTGCTGGAGACTCTGGACCGCATTAAAGAGGAGTTCCAGTTCCTTCAGGCTCAGTACCACAGGTCAGATCATATGAGCTGATTTACTCCCAGTATGTCAAACGCATTTGATTATTTATGAATCTCTTCCTACAGGCTAATAACCGGCTGGATGTGTATTAAGTTAATGTCACTGTATTATACAGCACACTACACAGCAGTGGGGCATCAGTGTTTTCATGTTATCCGTGGAGATCTGAATTCAGAATTATTTGTTATACAGTGCTGATGCTGCTTGCTTAACTGTTAGCTTAATTTTCAGTGTAGCTATTTCAATAACAAGATATTTTTCCCAACGAGTGGCATTTTTAATATCATGTTGTTTGCATGTGTAATTCCACATTTGAGCAAACTGAAACTGTACTGAACTGTACTGTTATGCATTAGTCATTCAACTGATTGGGTTTGTGTTGGTTTCTATAACAGAATCTATTTGTGCTAATTCTATAAAGTGAATCAGTTTACTTGACTTTAGGGCTGTACAATAATCATCGGCCAGTATGTAATGTGCATCTTGTCAGCCCTACTTGAATTGGTTTGTTCTGATTCATTTAAGTTAATTTACTCATTCTTTTCCAATTCATTTTAAGTGAATTGGTTTGCACTGATTCCTTTAAGTGATTTGGACCGTTTGGTTTCATTCAACTGAATCAGTTTGGATTGATTCCTGCAAGTGAATTGGTTTGCTCTGATTAATTTAAAGGAATTGATTCATTCTTATTCATTTGAATTAATTGGTTTAAGCGAACTAGATTATTACAATTTAAGCGAATCATTTTGTTTTGATTATTGTATTTAGGTAATAAGTGTTTAGGTTTGTTGTGATTCATTTAAATTATGTGGCTATTCTGATTTCTCAGATTTATTATATACTATTTATTCATTCTTCTGCATTGAAACATATCAGTTTGTTCTGATTCATAAAAGGGAGTTAGATCATTCTGATTCATTTTTGAAAGCCGGAGTAGTGTAAAAACCAGGCGTAATCATTACAAAAAATGGGCCCTCCATTTATTCTGATTCATTCAGATTCTTGTAAGTAAATCAGATTAGTTTGATTTCAATGAAGCGAATTTGTTCAGATTCATTACGTTTAAGTTAATCATTCTCATTCACTGAAGTGTGTGAGTTTGTTCAGATTCGTTTGAGTGAGTTAGTCATGTAAATAAATCAAGTTGTTCTGCTTCAGTAAATCAGTCTGTTATGATTCATTTAAGACGGACCATTCTGATTCATGTAAGGAAATCAAGTCGTTCTGATTCATTTATTTTAACTGATTCACTTTGAATCATTTAAGTACATTTTCTAGCCTCGTTTTTTCATACACTGTCAAGTCATTACTTATGTACAATTGATATTTTTCTGCTGTGTTTTTCATTCATATTTTTTCGCCTTGTTTCCCCAGTCTCAAACTAGAGTGTGAGAAGTTGGCCAGCGAGAAGACGGAGATGCAGCGCCACTATATCATGGTGAGCTTTTCAACCCTCATATCGTCAGATCTGCTGTACGCTCCAGTAAATACTGCATAAAAGCCAGTCTGCGTTTAAAAAGAGATTGCGTTTGATTTCATGTTACAGGGTGTTTGGTTAACCTGAGGACACATCAGACTCGATAGGGGTTGAGGGAGATGAAAAAGTGAGAGGGCGATATGCGAGGGGAGTATGGAATGATGGGAGAAAAGAGATGGAAAGAGAGAAACAAAGATCACAAGCACAGACATGTAAATAATGAGAGGGAACAAGGATTCGGTGCTTGCAGAAAGCAGATAACCCCGAAGACTATATTTAGCCTGCTAGACCTGCCATGTACACTAAGACTTGTTTCAACAGCCTTCCCCTTTATTTTTATGCATTTAGGGTTTACCACATTTCTCTGTCTGCGCTCGTTGACGACTAGACAGAACTGCGTGTTCTTCTCGTCTCTCTTTAGTGAATGATTTATTTGTTGATGGGCATGAAATAGTTTTCAGAGCTCATTTGCGATGGTGCGTTAGCCTCCCAGCTAACAAAAGCAACAGAGACGGTGAATTGGATGATATTCAAGTGTTAAAAGCTTTGTTCGGTGCCGTGGTTCAGTAGTTGGCACACACACTTCTGGTATTTTGGGCAGTGCTGAAGGTCTTGTCATCTTTTTTTATTTATCCAATAAAGCCAACCACATTTAAAAAAAAAACAAAAAAACGTTGGGGTTATGGCCTCGTATAAATTTTATCGAACTATGATGCAGATTCAGAGGAAGCAGACTCAAATCCGGCTTTCAACAATGTAAAATGTTCGTTATCTTTAAACCTAGTGTATGGTGTCCAAACGGGAAATTCAGGTTCAAATATGGCTTGCAACACACCCCGATCCCATTTATTATTTATAAATATTTGTATGCATTTTAATTAATGTAATGTCCTTTTTAATAAAAATATTTAAAAAATCCAAATTCATCTTTCTCTTCCTTACATTTCTTGTCACTATAAACTATCCAATTCAGCAAAACAATTTTAATACTTGTCATGTAAGCTCATTTATGTGGTGAACTATGTATGCAACCTTCAAATAAATCCAAAAATCTGCTTCAATAAATAATGTTCATTAACTATTAAATCCTTAATGTGTGTGTGTGTGTCCTGATGTGCCATCATGATCTAGCCTTTAATGAGCGCCCATCTACATGGTCACTCTGTGACCGCTGTGTGTAATCCAGACCCCAGGGCAGCCGAGAATGGAAAGATGGAACGAACGATGGGGCTAATGCGCTGCTTTTGCAGTAACACCCCCGCCCCAACTCATCCGTCTGATGCTCTCTGCTCGCCTCTGAACATTACTGTCACAGATTGCCCTCGCGCCAGAGAGAGAGAACATAAGGAGAGATCAGCAGCAAAGACGAACGAGGAGAGTGAGTGAGAGAGAGAGAGCGGTGATTGAAACGCAGCAGTAAAAAAGAAGAAAGAGGAGGGGAAGATAAAGGCCGATAGAGAAGATGAAGAGAAGAAGAACTGACAGAGTGAGAGAGACGGTATAAAGACGCAATGGGAGACAGTAAGACGATGAAAAGATGAGGGCAGAGAAAGAAAAACACAAGAAGGAGATGAAGAGAAGGGGAAAACCAGGGAGGCAAAATTGATAAGATACATTTGAAAACGATTATTGCTTAGTAAGCTAAACGTTCGAGTGCTGAAAATAAGAGAGCAAAAAAAGAGAAAACACTAATGGATTGCTCCTGTTTTGAGAGATTTTGAAACTTGTTGCTGCCCTGTGATGGAAAACTTACTGATATTTCCAAACCAAACAAATCAAATTATAAAGCAAATAGCAGTAGTGATGCAATACAGGTTTAACTCGCATTTAAAGCTGCGGTACACAATTTCTGCTCCATTAACAGCATCAAAGGTAATTGCAAAATCATATTCAAAACAATTTTCAATAAACATAAAACAGAAGCTGGCAGGTTGCTCAAACAGGTTATTAATAAACACCATCGCAAATGAGCTCTGAAATAAACTTATTAGCGGGAAATGTCTCAGTTTCAGTTTTACGTTTAATGCTACGGTAAAGCTACAGTACATAATTTCTGCTCCATTAGTGGCACCAAAGCTGATAAAATGAAATTAAAATTAAAATGAATTTTTAATAAAAAAAAAAAATAAATCTATAAATTGCTTGCACTTTTAACTATCATTTAAAGCTACAGTACACAATTTCGAAAATAATTCTAAATCATTTTCAAAAAAACTTTAAAACATCTTTCATTTTGTGTGTTTCACTTAATTTTTCCAAAACATTCGTAAATGGCCACTACATTCTTCTCTGGGCTACACAAGCTTGAATTCAGTGTCATGAGTTTCTGTTTACAGACCTTCACCTAATGTATCCATGATTATATGTTGGTCAAAACAACCCAGAGAAACATTTTATTGCTTTTTGCTTTTTTATAGCTCATGAAACCTTTGCCGTTCTCGTTTTGTTTGTGCTCTGAATCTGCTCAGATGTTTCTTGTAACTCTGTGAGGCAATTGTTGACATAAGCCCTATTCGGATGGGACAAGTTTTCTAAATTACGCGTGTGCTTCGATTCTTATCATCTGATGTCCGTGATTTTCATGGACCATTTCAGACGGGCCTAACACCTCCATGTTTTTTAAAGATGTGAGAGGGTCTGTTTTGTAGATCTGGGCATCACAGAGATCACGCGCTCTATAAGAATGCGTGATGCGTGAAAAACTAGTCCTGTCTGAAGAGGGTTATAGTTTACTTTTTTTGTTTTTTCATTCCCGAATTTCACGTTTTTAGATGCAAAAACACATCCTGTGAGATAGCCGTTGCCACCCATCCTAAAATATCATGTAGTGATAATAACCCTAACCCTTTTTCTAAAACTCTGAGAATACTATATATGATTGCAAATTGGAGATATTATAGTGATGCTGTAATCGTGTTTGCATTACAGTTTCGATAGTGTGCCTTTACAGAAATGTCTCATACTCCTCATACTTATTAACTAATTATTCAAGGTTTTATTCAGTTTGAAATTCAATTTGATAAAATGGCATTCTGCAATTTGCTTCATCTATAATTGCACTGATATGAATTGGCAGCCTATGAATCACGGCTCTGGTTTTGTGTGGCTGATAACGCACTCTCAATTTTCTCCCGTCTGTCAGGAAACTTGCCAGGTAACTCGTAATTCAGTCTCAGATTCAAGAACAGCCGCCAACAGCACTGTCACTAACGACGTTCGGTGCTTTCATATAATGTCACTTTATTGTCTGGGGGGGAAAAAAGGAAGTATAATGAAATTATTTATGATTCGGCTCTTTCTTTGGCTCGTAAACTGATTGAAATGATGAAGACTATGAACGACTTAATACACAACGTCTCGCGATTATGTCATCAGTTACTCAAACTCATGTCCTTTCGAATGCACGACTGACTTTCTTCCATGGAATATCTTATTATTGGGAGATGCGAGGGTTTGTTGGGTCTCTGTGTACCATCCACCAAGTCTCAGGGTTAGCATTAAGGCCCAAACCCAATTCTATTTTCTACCCCTTTGCCTACCCCTTGCCCCTTCCCCTTGCACCCTTATAATAAAGTGGAAAGGGGAAGGGTTAAATATTTTCCCCTAAGAAATAAGACACCACTACTACACTGTTATACATCATCATCCATTGTCACTAGCTCCTAACGTTACGTCAGAGGACATGTGCCGATAAGCACCGTTCATTTACATGTACACATACGCCCATAAGCAAAACAAAACAATGCGTTACCGGGTATATGACATAAAAATATATTTCCTAATATTGTGCAATCGGTGCTATCTGCTAGCAAACATTTCTTTAAAGAACATCACCGTAAATGCAAACACAAGACCGATGGTAATATACATATAGTGAAAAATGTTCATAAAAATCTTTATTAATGGCAAAAATAACTTACATTTATGGGTCTGCTTGCTCAAGTGAGCAGCCATGTTGGAAATTTCTCTTAGCCCTTCGTTTGAAGTGAGGTCTTGAAAAAATCTTTGTAAAAAAATCTAGCCCTTGCCCTTAACCCTCCAACCAAAAGAGAATTGAGACACCCCTACAGGTGATCGCGCCAATCGGAGGGGTAGGGGGTAAGGGGTAGAATTGGGATTGGGCCTAAGTTGCTTTTTGGGCTAAAAGTGGGATGCTTGTCTTCCAGTGGCTTTGGTTATAGCGCTCCACCATAATACTGGAAGCATAAAAATGTATAGGTCCTACTAGCTAGTGTTTCTATTGATCGCTATACGTAAACTGTCGGCCATATTGGAATGGTCAAAGTGAACACTTAAGAGCAACATGTCTGTGTGTCTGCAACGATTATCCACATCTGCAATAGACTTAAGCAGCTAAACTAACACCAAGCAACACGAAAGCATTAGCTAATATGACTTTAAAATGGTACTATAGTTTAAAAACCTGTAATATTAAGTTGAGTGACGACCCGTGATCCGTTCCAAGATGGCGGATACATGTAAACTCAAGGTCAAATCAGCTGCAACCATAAATATGTGTATATATATTTGAGACAAGCACTAAACTAATTTTTTAATTTTGCTAAACTAACACAATATAAGTAGATGAAGGCATTAGCCAACACAACATTAGAAAGTGGCAAGAGTTTAAAAACCTGTCATATTGAGTTAACAGGCCTTCGTATAAAAACTCAAACACATTCTCACATGTGAAAATGTATCCTATTTCCTTAGGAATTTAATCTCAGGAGGGTTTTTACAACAAAAGGCTGCAGTCTTGTGGCATCTTGGGAAACTTGTTGATTTTACGACACATTGACCGTTCCAAGATGGCGGATACAATCGCATCTACATATAGACAATCGCATATACATACCTATGTGTACAAGTCAGAGCTCTCAAAGAATAGTTGTAATTGTGAGTCCTACAAGGACATGAACGCATTAGACAAGTCATAATCTCGTAATTACGTAAACTCTGACCTCTATCACTACGGCACGATGAAAGCCTAAAGCACTTTATCACCCTCGCATTTTTTGGTATATCTTACTGAAACTGCAAATCTATTTAGTATTTCCTTTTTTGGAGCTCTTTTGACAGGACAGAGGATGGCTATTTTTATATCGGTCAATTCAAATCGGGATGTTTGGTGTAAATAGGGTCGTGGCAGATGCGATGAGCCGGACGGGACAGCCCAGTGGAAATTATATCTCATCAATGTTGTCTGTCTAGTAATACTAGATCAGGATGAGCCAATCAATGTGTCTGAGCTTAGAAGATCACAGCTGTATCCAGTACAGTGGAGTGAACACACACATGCTGAATCTACAGAGATTTCAGCAAGAGTGTCCAGCGACACAGCAGGATGTATGTACAAGCGACGGATGGCAAACAGCTGCCGGGTTGAACCAGGGGACACACAGTGCATTTTGCCCCTTGTTAGACCAGTGAGGACTAATACACACACACACACACACACACACTCACCGTGGCTGTGGCAGGAGGAGAGGCTTTGTTGAACCTCCGCCGCATTGAGCCCCACTACATCCGCCACATGCCGCGTGCAATCTGCTCCAGACAACACACACACAAGGACACACTCAGGGGATTACACAAACACACACACTCTCGGTGTAGAATGAGAATGCGCATAACATGAGAGAGCTTATATAACAATGAATCTCAGTGAGGGAATGCATTACGAGCCAAAAGCGCGCCACAATCCCGCTAATATCCAGAATAACCACACAATCAAATAAACCACAGCGAAACTCGCACACCTTCAGATATGAGCTTAAATAGGCTACACACGCATGCTATGTAAACTAAAAGACTTTTTTCTTGGCTAGTAATTGAAATTTGTTGTTGGCCTGACAATTTTTTACTGGCCCCTCCACAAAAAAAGATACAGTACATTTATTTGAGTCATGCAAGTTAATCGAAATTGTTTTGTTTTTTTCTCTCAATATCCACCAAAAAGATACTCTTTTTGCAGCATAACTATGTTTGTGTCAGAAGCAGATGCATTTGTTAGCTATATACTATTCATTAAACACATCAAAAATGTTTCAATTAAAATTCTTTAATTGAATTAATTTTTTTTTTTTTTTTTTTTGCTACTAATTGAAATTTGTTCAGACCCTGTAAATTGTGGACCTACCACAAAAAATAGTAGCATAATTGTTTGTCCCGGAAGAAAATGTATTTGTTATTAAAAAAAGTTTTTTAGTTAAACGTAAAAAACTATTAACTTATAATTTTAAATGAATAAAAATGACATGTTATATTTCCAGCTGTTATAGCAAATTCTAAATTTTATTTATATTTTTTATTTTAAACTTTTTAAAAAAAAATACAATTCCATTTATTTTATACAGCTAAAATTAAAAAAACGTTCTTTGTATTTGTGGTACTTGATTGGAAAGTGGAGAACTGACAGGAAAGTACTGGAAGACGGACATGACACAGCCTGTGTCACAATGACCCATTGGGTCACATGAGAGGTCCATCAGCTTGCCTAAAAAGTCTCTCACACTGGTCCTGGGACAAGGGTTTATTGTTCCGTCCTGTAATTGTATGTCTATAAATTGTAGCCGAGTAAGCCAAAAGATATTTAGTAAAGCTAAAACTTAAGGACTAAAGTTCTTTGATGACTAAATGAGCTGCAGGTGTCCCGTCCTGGCACTCTGTCATTCAACAGTTTCTTCATGGAGTACCGTAGACACAACATGCTGACTGTTTAAACTATTTCAGTTTAATTAAACATCTTATTTACTGGACTGCGTGAAGGCTGAGAAAATAGATGACTTGTCATTTAAACTGATACAAACTCTCCTGTTGCCACATTAAATACAGCTCAATTTGAATCACTTTTTCCTGTACAAAACTCAGTGCCTGGGTTCTGGGATGTTGCCAGGGTGTTTCTGTGTGGTTTCTAGGGTGGATACCAAATAGCTAAGACACTGCTTCCCAAAACCTGTGTGTTTGGTTAATGGAAGCATTTCTGTTCAATTGGTACGAACATGTCGGCCAGGTCGATTAATTGGCTGATATATCGGCCTATTTGTGAGAAGTTGAATTTTCGTTTGCCGTTTTTTCCATGGATTGATTCTACATCAAAACATGCTGAGAACTAATGTTGTTCTGAAATGATGCAGAGACCCTTTTTGGCCGTTACTGAGGTAATATGAGCGCTGCTGAATAGCCTCCTGGGCCGCCGCAGAGCCTTTTAAAACGGAACTGCTTCCAGCGGCCCTGCTGCACTATCAGCATGCAGAACCAGCAAACCTGATTTATATTTGTGTGTGTGTGTGCCAGCAGACCAGAAAGATGAGGAAATAGTTCTGCTGTTATGTCACGCTTTATCTAAAATTCATCACCCACAGGAGCGATCAATACTGGAAATGCAATAAATTTGAATACAGCGCAACACGTGTCTGAAATGCTTCATTTTATAGACTCGCATTTAAACTGCCAGTCAAAAGTTTGGACACGCTTGACTGAATTTACGGTTCTCATGATCTGAAAATCCTTTTAGTCTGAAAGTTTTTAGTTTTTTTTTTTTTTTTTATATACAAAGCTTGAAATGAGTATTGTAGACAAAATGTGCCTGAATCTCTTGACACAAAAGTGTTAGCGATATTTTTTTGGAAGTGGCTTTTTTATTATGTTTTACTGTTTTCTGTCTCCACTTATAATGTTATCAAGAGTTTTACATCAAAATACATAGTAATTAAGAAGTAATAGGCTATTTTCTGCCCTGTTTTGACCCCTCTGTTTAAATAGATGGATCGTAGATCGTGGATATCGCTGTGATTTAGGTTAAAAATGCATAAACACTCAGTACATATCAGACGATCCAAATAAGCTCTTAAATATCATAACAATTAGATTTTTTAGGGTTAAATGGTAAGGAAAAATGAGCCAACAAGTGTCCAGCATATCCAGCATGTAAAATGTAACTTTTTTTAATTGTAAATTGAAAATTGCCGTTTTATTTACCAATCCCAAGTTCCTACAATCTAAGAATCCTGAAACTATTCTGTAGTTAAAGCTTTATAGACAGTAAAACAATCCCCCCTTTTTGTCAAATTTCATTTTTGAACTTTTGTTTTTGCTCTGTATATTTCTATAGCCTTGCTGTTATTAGCTGGTGATTGTAGAGGTAACAAAATTTATCATGAGCATTGTAATCTATTTATCATGTAAGCAGATGTAATGACTAATTTTTAATACGAACGGTTTGTTTATAAATCCATACGATCGTACCATCACACTGTGGAAATACTGTCTGGAACTATAATGAACACAGAGTTGAAAAAGTAAAGAACTAGATAAGCTAATTTCGCAAACGGTGTGGAACGAATTGAGCTAAATAACCAGTAATATTTGCTTCGCAAGCGCTAATACAGAATGAGTAGGTAGGTGTGTCCAAACTCTAAAATATTTTACCGCTCGTTAACCTCATATCGACACCTTTGGGTTTCCATTCGCTGTCATTAGATATGATGAGACTTTAATCCTGAGATTAAACCGCAGAGAAGGTCTGATAGAAGAGAGGAAGTCAGGCACACATCACGGATGGGAAATGGAGTTTACAGAATAATAGAAGAGAAGGGCAGACGAGAGGAGGATTAAAAAGGAAGGTCAGTAACGAGGGAGCTGATGGGGAAAGACAGAGATAAGGGGAGAGAAGAGGAAAAAGGATTTTTGAAAATCGAGCTACACACAGAGCAGTTACCGAGTGTGTGAGCCTTACAGACAGATGGAGAAAGACACAGACTAAGCGAGCAGTTGTGTCAGGTTTCATCTTCATCACTGGCATCGCTGCTCATCTGCCTGCTGAAACAGACACGCACAAACACACGCTGACGTGTTCAAACTCTCTCTCTCTTGCTGGAGTTTCAGTGAGTCGTTAGTGTCTATCAGGCGCTGAGGTTTTAATTTGATTGATGATGATTCACTGCTGTTTAATTCATCACTGTGTTGACTGATGCTCTCACGTTTATGTTCCCACAGTACTACGAGATGTCCTATGGGCTCAACATTGAGATGCACAAACAGGTAAGACAAACCTGTTGGGCGTATTCACTGAACAGTTTTGCATTTGGTATTTTGAAATTCTTTTCGTCTTATTTTCTGTTCACACTGCACATGAATCAGATTATCAGGACTGGCTGTTTATAAGTTTGCTGCTATGCATGATACTGTGCGTATTTTGTGTCATGCCCCAAATTATTAAAAACTACTTCTGTTTACATTTGTAACACGAAAAATGTGGTTTGGATCCGGTTGATTAACACACAGTTTCTTTTGATATGACTGTTCACATTTGTAACGTGGATGCGGTTTGGATGTGGATTTGAATGTCTAATTTTATGCCATCTGACTGTTCACATCACATGTGTGATGCATATGGATGCCGTTTGGATTCAGTTTGTACATGTCTGATTTAATTTGTCTTTGTGTTCACACTTGCATCAGATATGGATGTGGTTTGAATCTGGTTTATTGAAGTTTAATTTTCGTGTGATTTGACTCTTCACACTCGTAACACACATGGACAGGGATTAGATTTGGGTTTGTACACATTTGGTTTCAAGCAATCTGACAGTTCACACTTGTAACATATGGATCCGGTTTATAATTGTCTGATTTCATGTGGTCTGACCATTTACACTTGTATCATTTATGAATATGGTTTGGATTAGGGCTGGCCTCAATGTATCGCACGATATATTTGTGTGCCTCTCGCCACCTGTTTTTAAATGGAGCGACAAGCTATGCAGTATCGGGTTCAGTATCGCAAATGAATCACATGCGAAACTGAACGAGATATTGCGTAGCTTGTCAGTGATCTATGGCTCTGTGTATTAACTGGCACTCCATTTGAAAACAGGTGATGGAGATTTACCGCTATTAAAAAAACGACTTTACTGACGAAATGTGCATGTATACAGTATATTGTGCGATATATTGCCCAGCCCTAGTTTGGTGTTTTTTTAATAAACGTCTGATTTTTCGCTATATGACCATTGGCACTCCTACCAGACATGGATGTGGTTTGAATGTCTGATGTCATGTGATCTGAGCATTCACACTTGTAATATATATGGATGTAGTTTGAATCTAGTTTATATTCATCTGTTTTTTTATTTTTATTTAAAATTACATATCGTTAAATTTGTATTGTATTTATTATTATGCAAATATTTTTGTATTTATAATGATGAATAAAAGCATTCCCTAGGAATAATTGAAAAGATTATCCCCCACAACCATGCACTACGACTTCTGAAATGAGAAACTAGACCATGCACATTGTGTTCAATGTGATACCTGATTTGCATAATTCCTTTTGAGAATCGGATACTGAAACCACATACACATGCAAGTGTAAGTAAACAACGCTATCAGTAGGCGCAATTCATTCTTAGTGAATTCCCCGACGTGTGTCTGGCAATGAAATGGTTATAATTGGGTTTGAGGGAGGATCAGTATTCTCCATGATGCTCCATAATCACACACACATATTCATAACATCACACACGCACGATTTTTAGAGAGCTCTAAAAAGCACGAGGAGGACTTTATTTACATTTATGAATAATAATTATAACAGTTGTAAAACATATTGAAAATAAAACGTATTTGATTCATGAACAACCTTTATGTGTTCTGTGAACAGCTTAATACCTCCTGTAAGAATACTCTTTCCTTTCCTCTGACTGATTTCCCTCTAAATCAGTCCTTCCCAGCATCAGCGGTGTGTGAAGAAGGGGGTAATCATACACGCTCTCTGTGTGAGCTGAAACACATGAATGGAGAGTGATGGAGGAAGACAGACAGATAAAAAAAGACACTAGACGATAGAATGGTCATAAAGTTTGGTTAAGAACCACCTAGTTAGACGAAGCGGGACAGTTTTATGGACCTGTGATGCAAGCACCCTGAATTTCTGTTTTTATGTGCTGTTCAGTGGCAGTGTGTGTCAGTGGGCGGAGCTTCAGTCCTAATGCTTTCATATTCAACAAAGTGATTTGTCTCCTAATAGGATACACATGTCTCATCCTGCCTTGCTCGTAGTGCTTTTGGGTTTTTCCTGTCTGTCTCACTCCTGTCTCTGTTCAATTAAAGCACTGGATTAAGACAAGCTATGAGGGGTGGCTAGACCTGAGATCTAGATGGGTCAGTGTGTGTGTTAGCTGCTGAATACTGTGCTGGGTGAAATTGCCACACAATTTTCAGCAGCGCTCTGATGATGTTTACACATGATTGGCATCTCAATCATAGTTCACCGCATCTGAATAGATATTCACTGAATCCCTGAATACATGCTTGAGATATGAGATACTATGATCATGAATATTTTGATCATCTTTAATTACAATTATACGTCTATCGATCTATCTATCCATCCATCCATCCATCCAAAAATATCTATCTATCTATCTATCTATCTGTCTGTCTGTCTGTCTGTCTGTCTGTCTATCTATCTATCTATCTATCTATCTATCT
>JAUYWG010000060.1:7807820-7833610 GCA_034779775.1 Enteromius afrohamiltoni | reverse complement strand
AGATAGATAGATAGATAGATAGATAGAAATACATGACATGAAGGAGGGAGGAAAAAGGTAGGAGAGATCAGAAAGCTGATAAAGAGAGGTCTGTCCTCTCTGTTCTAAATGACAGTTTGTTTTGTTGCTGGCTGTTATACAGCGACACAATCTCTCTTCAGTCCACTGTCTCTCTGAGCTCTGATCATATTACTGCACTTAAACCTCAGTGATACAGTGATACAGCCCACACAGAGCGCTCTGCTGCTGTGTTTTTAGTTACTTAGTTACTTTCTGAATACAGAAACAGAAAATTGCCATCTCCGTGTTTCCGTGCATGTCTGCCTGCCTGTTGTCTTTATCTCTGTGGCTCTGTCTGTGTGTCTCTCAGCAGCAGCAGCTCCAGCACCTGTCTCACCACACTCCAGGTATTCCTCTCACCCCTCACCCTTCAGGTCTGTCTCTGGGCGGCACGTCGGGGCTGCTGGCCCTCACCGGGGCTCTGGGAGTTTCAGCCCACCTGGCCAACAAGGACGAACGCAACCATCTAGACCCCGAGCACCTGCGAGGTGAGTGTCTATCTGACCTGTCTTACTCTATGTGCATTTTTAATGTCACAATTGTGTGGGGTTATTCAGTGTCGGTTTAGGCACAGACGAACAGGGCAGCATTTTTTCATGACACGTGGGGGGGTGGCACAAGCACTAATTGGGGAAATAAAAATAATCTGCACCCCTAAGCGGTTTTCTATTATCTATCTATCTAGCGCACATAAAAACAAGACATGCACATATGTGCGCGTGGAAAACCATAATCGGACAGCCCTAACTTAATTGTATAATTAAACGATAATAGTAACAATAAATGTAATACAAATTTACTCTTTAAAGGGATAGGTCAGCCAGAAATGAAGATTTGCTTATAATTTACTCACTCTTAGGTAATGAGATAAATTTGTTTCTTCATCAGAGTTAGAGAAATTTACCAATACATCACTTGCTCAGCAGTGGATCCTCTGCAGTGCATGGGTGCCGTCAGAATCCGAAATATCACAGTAATCCACCCTGGATTGCAAACATGCAACCTTTCACTTAACAAGACATTAATTGATGGACTGGAGTCATGTGGATTATTGTGATGTTTTTATCAGCTGTTCAGACTCTCTTTTTGGCGGCACCCATTCACTGCAGAACAATTAGTTTAAACTTTCTTGGGCCATGTTGAAGTCTTTATTATTGTGCATCTCAAAAAAACATGATTTGTCCAGCATTAAAGGGAGCATGATAAGAGAGTGATGTTGCAAACGTTGGCTTAAAAAAACACAAAGTGAAACATAAAGGGAATGAGGGTGTGTTGAGTCGGTCCAGTAGATTGGATAGACTTCTGAGAAGCCTTGAAAGTCTAATACACTGAAGGGCAGAGGGGCGACTTGCTCAGGGAGCTCAATACAATGGATGTATTTTTATTGCACCCTGACTGGATTTTTCAGCATGACCTTGGCTTGCTATGGAATTGTTGTTATTATTATCTAGACTGACGTCAATCCCCAACCCCTCCTTCTCTTTCTGTCTCTCTTTCTCTTCGGCTCCCAGAGGGTGCGCCCAGCAGGGTGAGTATCAAACTTGTGTGTTTGTATGTGTATATGTGTGCCTCCACCCCACTGACTTTGACAAACGGCTCCAAAAACAGAGTCCTTTAAAGAGAAGTTCGGATTATGAAATCCCACTGACCTTTTAGGACTCTCTAAACAGCACCGTTCCTGCCCTCTGCCATTAGCGCTGGGGAAAAGCACTCTTTCTGTGCTTACAAACCATAATTCTCTGTCCTTTGGTTGCATCATAGTTAGTCTTAAAGGAACAGCAAAAATTCAACTTACTAGTTTGTTTACTTAAAATCATGCCATTCAAAAACTTGAATCAGCTGCAAAAGGTCACATATTCAGTGAGTAAGTACTATAAGTAAGCTATAACATGTCTTTAGGAGATAAAAATAATCATGTTGATTCAAGGAAATATAAGCAGTTGATTTTTTTGGTGTACTGTCTGTTTAAAAGTTTTGGCGTTCATTTAAACAGATGTTCTTTTATTCATTCTTATGTCATTAAAAACTATAATATAACTTCAGTAGACTTGTAATGTAGCATAAAACTATTGTATTTTTTGTCCTTCTAATGCAAAATAGCTTTTTTGTGTAGCTAGAATATAAATATTTAAAAAATGTAATTGCAATTCCGTTAAAAAAACACACAAACAACTAAATACTGACTTATTTCTCATAATTCCGAGTTCTGTTTTATATTGTTTCTGGCATTAAATTAAAAAAAAAAAAAAAAAAAGATAATTGTGACATCTTATGTCAAAGTTGCGACAGAATTGAGATAAAACTTTAACTTTTTAATTATTTGTAAAAAAAATATATATATATTTTTTATTTTGTTAAATGCCGTAAATTTGTTTCCATTGCATAGAATCAAAACATTAAAAAAAAAACAAAAAATAATAATACAGAATTGTTAAATAATAATTAAAAAATAAATAAATAAATTTAAATTTTTACAAAAAAATATAGTTTTTTTTTTCCATGGCATATACGGCCTTCTGTAGAACTGGACCTGCATAGGGACAATTCAGAAGAGAAAGAGTCATAACAGCCAAGTTCTTTGCGATGATTTCTTGTTTGCTGACTGTAGAGGAAGAAAATGAGGGAGTCAAGGAAAGGTCTAAGCGAGGGAGAGTGAAAAGAGAGAGAGAGAGATTTTGGAGAAGACAGGTTTGTTTAAGAGAACTGGACTTCTTTGTGTGCTTTTTTTCTCATCTCAGTCCAGTGCGCTTCCTGTTTGGCTCCTAAAACTGCACCATTGCAGAAAACGAGTGTTTGAAGTAACTTATCTGAGACCGGATTTGCTGTACTCCTCATAATGATGAAAGTTGAGAAATGGATAGTTGACACTGGATGGTGACCAAATGTTTTGGGGCAATTCAGTATTTTTATTTTTTTTTTATTCCAAAATAGTCTAGGATTCAGGTTTAGAAGAATAAATCACCCCAAAATAAAACTTGCAATCATTCAGTCACCCTAATGTAGCTTTTCCATACAATGACCTTTCTTAATGACCAAATACCTAAATTTACCTTCAAAATCCTTTCAATGCAAATCAAATATGACATCACAATGTTTGGTTAAGAGACACACGAGAAACAATGACATTTGATGTTATTGACTTCCAGCACCCTACCATCATATGGCCTCAGAGCAATGAACTATTCTGTGAACTTTACACAACCTTATCATTTTGTTGGAAATGAGTGTGTGTGTGTTTATGCTGTGTTTTTGTCTCCGCAGAGTAAATCTGTCTCGTCTACTGACAGTCAGGCAGCGGAGGATCGTCAGGGTCCGTCAGGGGTTTATCCCTCTCAGGCCAGCAGCGATGCCAAACGGAGACGGTGTGATGAAAAAGACGTCCTCCCGTCTCACTATGTAGGTTCTGTCACATGGCGATGACATCATACTTGTCTCAGTTTCCTGAGCCCCAAATAAACTGAGATTGTTATAAATTGACAGCACTAATTTTATTTTATCCCCGTAAAATCTCAGTTGATTTTAGATCATTTACATTTTATATTGATTTCTTGATCTATTTTAATGTAATTTAATTTGGCTCATAGAAAATATTTCTAATTGAACATTTTTATTTTATCGCAGCCTTTATTGTGTCTATTTTAAGAAATTTTATGTTAATATGGTATGTTTCCACATTTTTACAGAAATATTTAAGATAGTATTATGTTATATTATGAATTATAAATAAAGATAATTTAAATAATAATAATAAATGTGATTAAGATTATTATATTATATTATTAATTACAATATAATTTAAATCATTTTACATTAAATAATAGTAATATTAATTATTTTAATATAAGTAATCAATGTATATTAAATAATATCCATATGTCTAATTATAGTATAAATATAAATTAAATACTTTAATAATACAATTCTATTTTAATAATGTAAATTACTCAAATATATATATTTATGTTATATAAATGTATAAAGATCAAATTATATAATATAATTTAAATATAATTGTTTATTAAACAATAATAATGTAAATAATAATAACAAATACAATTATAATTTTAAATATAATTAATAAATGTATAATAAATAATATCAATATATGCATATGTATATGCATTAGAATTCCAAATGAAATATTACTTTATTCTATTAAAATTCTAGTAAGTAATATGAAATTATATCAAATTATATTTTATCATTCTTATTAATAACACTTTTTATTATATGTTATTATACTATATTATTGCATATTTCCATATTATATACAATATACTACATATACTTACATATATGACATCATATGTTTTATATTAATATACATTAATAAAATGTATATGTTCAAAAAAATGTATAATCTTTTTTCGTAGTGTAATTGTTTTTTAAAGCTCATCACACATGTAAGCAAGAGTCGGATGTGACCATCCCAGCCGGTATAATTAGGGGGATGATGTCACTATATGGTGATGGCAATAGGAACATCAGACCGTGATCACATCAAAGCCCTGTTGCCATGGCAACTAAGTGCGTTGTCACCCCCTGATTCCCAGAGATTGGCGACAGAGGAGAGTGAGATGAGTGTGAGGCGTGTGAGAGTGATGGACAAGGTGGTGTTGATGGGGGGGGGGTCTCCCCTACTGTGATTGGGGAAATTAGACACGAAGGGAGGGGGACGGGGAGCAGAAGAGGACACTTCAATATTGTACATGTATGTACCTGATATATATCCCATAGGGGTATGTGTTTTTGTGATGTATGTATGTGAACACTGCCTTCTCCGGTCTGCTGTGTTTCAGGACAGTGACGGAGACAAGAGCGAGGACAATCTTGTGGTAGATGTGTCAAATGAGGTCAGTTTCCATTAACACTGCTCAGTTTGATCAGTTTTTCATTTCATTTCATTTAAAATGTATCAAATTATATAAAGTTAATGCAATCATGTACACACATTAGGGCTGCAACTAATGATTATTTTGATAATTATTAATCAGATTTTTTAAAAAGTTATTATTTTATTGGCAAAAACACTTCCGTGCTCTGCCCAGTGTCCTTCAAACAAGCATGTCGACTGAATGCTATGAAAACTATTTATTAGACCACCCGTCATAATCAAGAGAAAACTAAAATATTTTAGGAATCTGCCAAAAAAAAATTTATATCTAAAAATGTTATTGTCGTTTATTGGGCAAATAACAAACTAAGTAGACTAGTATTTATTCACTTAATAACAAAAATGACCTTTAATGCCTTTCATAATAGTTTGCGTTCTTGCTGGCATTGTTTAGGTACTTTTTGCCTAATTTGGTATCTGGAGAAAAAAACAGTATAAAGTGCTTTTTTTGTTCTGCGCTTTTTTCATAGATAACAGCAATTATTATATTATAGCTTTAGAAATAAAGAGCTCAGGCATTTTGGAGGACTAACCAATACACTAAGCTAAAAACTGATTAGACACAGTGGCAAAAACCTTAAATATCTACCTTAAAAATAGAATAATACAGTTACTAAAGACGAGTGAAAATAAACTCAGTGTTAAAAAGCAATAGGCAGAGTAATGTTCTGCAGTTTTTTAATCAGTCACGTTTCTCTATACTGTAAAAGGCGCTTATGAAGTGATATTATGATGTTTACATTCAGAATTACACACTAAATCCCTTTACAGTGCCAACTCTCATAAAACACATGCACTAAATGTTGAATTTAATTTAACGCTCAAAAGATATCTGAGCACAATGAATATTTTTGTGCTGAGTATTAACTTAAGTTAATTGTCTCCTCTCTGTGTTGTTCCATCTGTCTAAAGCACCCGGCGCTCATTCAGTAAAGATTTACTAACTGAACAAACCTTTACGCAAAAATGTAAACGCTCGCGCACAAATGCTTTGTGACATTTACAGATAAGCATATGACCGCAGCGCTGAGGACGCACGCGCATCTGTCAAAGCGCCTGACTAGGCAAGCTATTACGCTGATGCATTAGCTTAAAGCTAAAAAATAAAGAATGCTCATGTTATGGGCATTCTCTTTCCTCCACTATTTTTAGATGCGTTTTGTTTCTAGAAGTGCTGAAGTCGGACATGTGACATGGGCAGACGCAAATCAATAATGGGAATCGTGGTCGATTATTCTCGTTATCGATAATAATCCATTTTAGCGATTAGATAAAAGCCCCGCAATAAACAGTAAATATACACCCTCCTGAAAAAAACAAGCTGAAGCTGGTTCTAGCTGGGAGACCAGCCTGGTCTTAGCTGGTTTGAGCTGGTCAGCAGGCTAGTTTTAGAGGCGTTTTGGGCACATTTCCAGCCTGGTCTTAGTTGGTTTAGGCTGGAAGACCAGCTAAAACCAGCTAAGACAAGCCAACCAGCCTAGGATGGCTTTCTTAATACATCTTAATACTCTTCTTGTGCCAAATTCATCTGTTCATCCATTCAGCTTGTTGTTTTAAAAATACATAGCCTTCATACGCATTAATCAAAATGCAATAACCCTCTTCGCTTGTAAATATGAACCCAAGCCATAACTGGAGATCAGGATATAATAAAGACTGTGGGTCACACAGTAAACAATCTCACAGCACCCCAGCATTGTGGTCTTAAGTCGCTGGGGTATATTTGTAGCAATAGTCAAAAATACATTGTATGGGTCAAAATTATTGATTTTTCTTTTTTGCCAAAATCCTTAGCATTGTAAATAAAGATCATGTTCCATGAAGATATTTAGTCAATTTCTTGCCAAAAATATATTAAAACTTCATTTTTGGTTAGTAATATGCATTGATAAGATCTTAATTTGGGCAACTTTAAAGGTGATTTTCTCAGCATTTATATTTTTCTGTACCCTCTGATTCCAGATGTTCATATAGTTGTATCTCGGTCAAATATTGCCCTATCCATCCAAATCTTCCATCAATGGGAAGCTTATTTATTCAGCTGTCAGATCATGTATAAATCTTAATTTTGGAAAATTAACACTTACGACTGGTTTTGTTGTCCAGGGACACATATTTGTATTTGATTGTAGAACAGCACCAGCAAATGCATTTCTTCATGAAAAAAAACTGCCATTCATTATTATTACCATTATTTCTGTGTAATTATCATCCATTTCAAGGTAAAACGTTGCAGCTCTGTTTCTCAATTACAGAACAAATATTGAACATCACTCATATTTATTAAACTGCATTCATTCAGTAATTGCTGATAATATCACAGGCGGATCAGGATTGTTTTCTGCCGCAGAGCGTCTGGAGTCAGCGAGGACTGCACTATGCTTTTATAATCATTAGTGACCCCCGCTGCATAATTAACACATTTAAAAACATAAAAATGATCTGAATTCCTGCAATATCCCACTCTAAGGATTCAACTAGAATCATTTTCTGCTGTGTAAACACTGGTGGCATCAATGAATGGATCAGACCTTGCTCTGTTGAACTCCAGCTTAGCAAAGATCGTGGTCATTTCGAACAAACCCTATTAACTCATGCCACACCATCTAAAATGTAAAAAGTAAAGTTCTCCTGCTCTTGATTCTTCTTGACTCTTTTCAGGAGCCGTCCTCTCCTGTAGGCAGTGGCCCTCTGTCTCCTCATGGGAATGGTTTGGATCGAGCCCCGACCCTAAGGAAAGAGCTCCCAGGATCCCCCAGCCCCCCTTCGGCCTCCCCACCACACACACCACCCCCTGGAAAAAACAAGGACACGGCACAAGTACGACCACTTTTCTCACACACCTAGCATTAGCTCTCTTCCCACATTACGACTCCTTCACTGTGGACATGCTTCACTAATGTTCTTTAAGTATATGTGGCGCTTTTGATGAACAACATGCAAAATAGAGCCTAGAAGCTGTTTTTAATGACACAGAAAGCTTAGCTTGGGTGTGTTTTCTTATGCAATTTATGAAAATTAAAAAGCACTACAATTATTTTAAGCTATATTTGCAGATTTCCTCAATTGTGAGATCTCGTTTGGAACACAGTGATGGTTTGTATTTAGTTTTTATTTATTTAATTGATAGAAAATAAGTTTATCAATATCTATAAATTCTATCAAAAAAAAAGTGTAATTATTTTTTATTAAAATGTAAATGTTATATGTTATAAATATATATGTTATAAAATTTTATAAATTAATTTTAATACTTGTTTTTAATGCATTTAATACAGATTAAACAAATTATAAAAATGTTGATATTTCTGTAGGATTATATTTGATTAAGTTATATGTGCTGGTTAGTTAGGGATATAACGTAAATAACAATTATATAAATTATATATATATATATGTCTAACTATATAAATTAAATTAAACAAATTACTATTTTAATTATAAATATTATTCTGTTATTATATATAAATTATATTTTTAATATAAATTTGAAATAAAATAAATTGTATATAATTTAGTTAAAAGTGAAATAAATAGTTTAAGCATTTGTTTAATGTTGATGATATATTATTAATTATTTATTCATTTTATGATTTATCTATGTATAATAATGCATAGAATATCAGTTTAACAAATTGCGAAAATTCAAAAATGATTGCAGAATTTTATTTAATTCATTCATTGATGTCTGAGGGGCAGAACAAAATCGTATTTAAAAATACAATATACATTTTTTTGTGTGCATCTTTCCTATTAAAAAGCTTGCAATAGATGCGAGAAGGCAATTTCAAGTTTTGAGGCAGTGTGTAAATGTGATTGAGGTTGTATTTATTTTTCAACGTGCGAAAATCTTGTACTTGGTGTGCCTTTAGTGTTGCTACGTATTCAACAGTATAACATTTGTCCCTTGATTCTGTTGGCAGACAGAAAAATCTCAGTCGCCATCCTCTAAATCTGGCAACTCCTCTCCCTCTCACCATGACCCTCTCACCCCTGGCCCACCGGGGCCCAGCACTTCCTGTTTACGCCTGGTCAACAAACCTGCCTCCTCGGCAGACCCTCTGGGTAAGACGTTGTCTGTTTGTGTTTACACATGCTACAATTCAAAGAGACTAACTGTTTAATTGTGTATCCTGCAGCTCTGCGGAGTCCCTTGACCATGACGCCCGGTTCTTACCCGGCTCACTTCGGTGTGGTGTCCCACTCCGGGCTTAACGGAGAGCTGGCCAGCCCGGGCGGCTTCGGAGGCTCGCTCACCCTCTCGCCCCAAATCAGTGCTGCAGCCAGTGCCTACACACGCAGCCCTATGGTGACTGTGTTTCTGAATCTCTCGCAATTGACAGTTTACTCAAAACCTTTCTGACGCTTACAAATACTTTCCTCTTCAGGTAGCGTACGAATCTCGTTCACATCTTAGGCCCTCAGGGCTGTCCTCATCACTGCCTGGCTCCTCCGGTGGCAAGCCGTGAGTTTCTCCTCTTTCTTTTACCTCCCTTGGTTTTTGGATGGAGTTACACAGCGATGGCCAGCGTATCAACTGTTAATCCAAAATAGTGCTTTTGTTTGCCGCGCATGTAATACAATCCTCTCTCAAGTCCCCTGCTGACAGCTAAGGCGAGAAAAACACTTGAATTCAGGCAAACATCCTTAAGATGGCAAATTATTGCTGCACCCACTGATGCATACACAAACAAGCTAACTTTTCATAATTATGTTGTCAAACTGCTTGAGTACTTAAGGTTTGAATCAGCTCCTATTCTTATTTTAAACAAGTCCTTTCACCATTTAATTTTTGTCCCTGAAATCCATTTTATAATGTTAGTCATGGTTTATTGCATCAAAATCAGTCAAAATTTAGTATTTCATTTCCATTTTCCTCCCTCTGAATGACCCTTAGAAAATTGCTGTCAATACAAAGAAAGCCAATGGGGTCCAAATTTTCTTTAAAAAGTTTTTTGCGTTCAACAGCTTTTCTTTTTTGTTGCATTTACTATCTATCGCTTTATTGTCCACCTTATTCCTGCCTCCAGAGCTTACTCGTTCCACGTGAGCGCAGATGGTCAAATGCAGCCGGTGCCCTTCCCTTCTGACGCCCTCCTCGGCCCCGGCATCCCACGTCACGCCCGTCAGATCCACACCCTCAGTCATGGAGAGGTGGTGTGTGCGGTGACCATCAGCACCTCCACGCGTCACGTCTACACCGGCGGGAAAGGCTGCGTCAAAGTGTGGGACATCAGCCAACCGGGCAGCAAGAGTCCGATGGCCCAGCTGGACTGTTTGGTGAGATCTGCGATATATCACAGACATGGTCTTGTAGTTAGTACTCGCCAACCTAGTTGCATTACAATTTGTGCTGTCAATCAATTACGCTACTTTGACACGCTATTTCCCTGTTTAATACTGTAAGCTGCTTTGACATAATTTACCTTGTAAAAAGCGAAAATGTAAATAACCTTGACTTTACTTGAAAATTGTGAATCGGACTAAATCAGTGTTTTCCCTTTCGTTCAATCAGAATCGAGACAATTACATCCGATCATGTAAGATTCTTCCAGATGGGCGGACTTTGATAGTCGGGGGCGAGGCCAGCACGCTGTCAATCTGGGACTTGGCCACGCCCACCCCACGCATCAAGGCCGAATTGACTTCCTCGGCTCCGGCCTGCTACGCTCTGGCGATTAGTCCCGACAACAAGGTCTGCTTCTCCTGCTGCAGTGACGGAAACATCGTGGTCTGGGACCTGCACAACCAGACGCTCGTCAGGTATCTACACACTCCTGCTGGAGAGATAGAGCACGCTCTTCTTCCTCAAGTCATGTGATGTTCTTGTGTCGCCCCCTCTACAGACAGTTCCAAGGTCACACAGATGGAGCCAGCTGTATCGATATTTCCAACGACGGGACCAAACTTTGGACGGGGGGTCTGGACAACACAGTGCGCTGCTGGGACCTGAGAGAGGGCCGACAGCTGCAGCAGCATGACTTCACCTCACAGGTACTGCATATATGGGCCATTCTACAGAATTGGTCCAAAGTCAGAGTTGGAAATGTCTTAAAAAAATGTTATTGCAAATTGTATAATATCTAAGGGACATATTTCTAGTAACTGTGCAGATAATTATTATATTGTATTTTCAGAAATATTGGAATATTTATCCTCTCCCCAAATTTGTCTACTGAAGAAGTAATATTAATTTAATTGGAAGCGTTATATTGACCTATTAAGATTTTGCTTACATAAAGATTGTAAAAAAAAAAAAATTATATTGAACAAAAAACTTTTATAATATAAATCATAATATTTTTGATAAAACATACCATGCTTCGGTAGTGACAGTAATGCTTTGGTAGCAACCACATCTCATTGCAGAATTTTAACTTGCTTACTGAAACATTACTAAAACATACTAATTGCATGGCTACTACTTTTCTTTTATTTCCCCCAAATATGAGGATTATGTGTTCAATTTTGTCACTACCGAATCAATGGGACATGTTTTGGTAGTGAGTGTATCGGTAGTGACCCTAAGATGTCACTACCAAAACACCCCTAAATGTTTTGTTAGTGACAATTTTAGATACTTTTGAACCTAGCTAATTAGCACATAGTTAGCTAGCACAGTTCCGAACAGTGGTGTACATACAAAAACTAAATGTTATGTTAAACTAAATGTAACTCCCCAAAAAGGGGCTTAATTGCAGAAAAAAATGTTGAACAACAGAAAAAAAATGAAAACAAATTTTTCAGATTTTGAACACATTTACCTTAAAATGATGAGAGCTATCTACTCAAACCTTGTAGTTATGAGAGATGGGGGTCACAGGAATATTTCCTGATCCTAAATTTATGGGTTTAGTTCAAATCAGTTCAATAGACTAAAACACTGTTTCGGTAGTGACATGAAAAATCCAGGACGCATTCTTTTCCATAAAGTTTTAGAATTTACAAAAAAAAAATGCAATATAAGAAAACATGCATGTATTGCACTGTGGAGTCATCCATAATAAAATGGAAACATTTATTAGCGGAGTAAATTCGGTCATTGTGCCTTTATTGTGCAATTTTTCAAACTTTTATGGTCTGAAGGTACTTGGCATCCATTTTTCTGTCTGCAGGCACATTTTTATGCGTTGGATCTTTTATTGAAGTGTTTTTATGTGCACGCAGATCTTTTCTCTGGGTTACTGTCCTACGGGCGAGTGGCTTGCAGTGGGGATGGAGAGCAGTAATGTGGAAGTGCTGCATGTCTCTAAACCAGACAAATACCAGCTGCACCTTCACGAAAGCTGCGTTCTTTCGCTCAAGTTTGCCTACTGCGGTACGAGTCACTATGCAGATGTATTTGAATTTGCCCGTGTTTTCCTATGGGTCTTCATTATTTAAGTCTGTTTAAAGTAAATGCTATTTGATGGCACAAGATGTGATTTAATTTTCTCTGTGTGTATTTCAGGGAAGTGGTTTGTAAGCACAGGAAAAGACAATCTGCTTAATGCATGGAGGACGCCGTACGGAGCCAGTATTTTCCAGGTTTGTTCCAAACCTGCATGACTTTATTTCTTCCTTAGAGCTCCTCTGCTGCTACACTATTAACATATTAGAATAACAGAACAGCTGTGTGCAGACAGGAAATGCGATGGAGAAAGAACAAAGCTCGTTTTAAAAAGAGGCTGCTGTTGGTGATTTGAAAATCTCTGCACGCTTCTGTTGTGACAGTGAGATTTAGCTGGTTCTCTTTGGTATTTGCGAATATGTCTAATTTTGTCTCTATTTCTCTCCAGTCAAAGGAGTCCTCATCTGTCCTGAGCTGTGACGTGTCCCCAGATGACAAATATATTGTAACTGGTTCTGGGGATAAGAAAGCCACGGTTTATGAGGTGGTGTATTGAACACAAAGATGACGGATGGATGGATGAACATACAGCGCAAAGTATGAAACAATCATTGATGGCATGGCGGGCAACCATAGCTCTTCTATTCTATTTCTACTTCTAATGGCATACTACCATGCTGTTTGTACTTATGTAATAGGTGTATGAAATTTATACATAAAATATATATATATATATAATTTATACATAAAATACCCATATAGGTATAAACCGATTTCATGTAATCTGATCAGATTCCAAAAATACTCATAATTTGATTGCATTACATTTTAAAATGCTCATAATCAGATTACAGTTACTTTAAGGATTATATTATTACATATTATTCACACAAATGTCTTTTTTCACAAAGTTTGTCATAAATCAGTGATTACTGCAATTTGTAAGTAAACTATCCAGCGCTGCATGAAATATTACTTTTTACCAAAATGTCCTTATATAAAATATACTATGCGAGATACTGTATCCCATGGTAATGTTCTCAATTTAACCTTCCAGTTTTATGTCGGCATCTATTTTCTCATTTTGGTCTTGTTAATTGAATCAAAAGTCATACCGTTTTCTTTTAAGTGATCACAATACAGACGAGAATACTTGTTGCCGCTTCTGTAACTTCATGACTTTTACAATAATGGTTAAACTAAGATGTCACTACCAAAACACCCCTAAATGTTTTGGTATTGACAATTTTAGATACTTTTGAACCTCGCTGATTAGCACATAGTTAGCTAGCACAGTTCCGAACAGTGGTGTACATACAGATATAGCAAGATATTTTTTGTGCCATTATTGGACAGCTTAGGACTAAAAATGTAAATCAACAAAGTGGACAGCTCTCGCTAAGTTAAATGTGAAATAATGATTATATATCTTAACGTACTTCTGTTCTTGTTTTACATCCTATGCTTTTAGATTTTTTGTTTTTTAAATAGTATGTAGTACACAGTACAGTATATTCTGTGAAGTATGCAGTATGCTAGTATTCCATTACGAACATAGTGACTAAGTGGGGAGGTTTTAATTAGAAGAGTCTCCGAGCTAAAAGAGGAAGCCCCACAGACAGCAGGTATTAAGGGAGCTTCTACTTACAGAAACACCAAAACCAGACAATCATTTCATTAGTTGCAAGCTCTCTCCAATAAAACGAGGACAGCATCGTCCGTACAACGAGAAAAGACAGTTCGGAGGCTCCTAGCTCACGTTGGAGCACCTCCGGATGAACACGATATGGGCGTACAAACAATTCTCCATTCGCCTATCCAACCCAATTAGACATTCATGTGGCAAATCCCAGTCGAATTCTCCAACCTGCATTTAATTTCCTCCTTCCACAAGTCAGTGTCTAATGAGGAGCAAGGGTAAATCATGCAGGATTCGTGCTGGAAATATTCACAACCACGACCGTTCGGTTTTAATTCCTGTGGATTATCGTACAGATGTTGCGCTCATTTGTGGTTTAATGCTCATTTTCATGTCATTAATTATCTTTTAGCTTTGCATGGAGAAATCTTTTTATGATTGTTCTACTTTAGTAAGATGATGGCAATACCGAAATATTCAAAACTGGTATGTGGTATTTCATCAAAAATTGTAAGAATTGTTAAAATATTTGGAGTTGTGTGATTTTTAATGCAGAACAATTACAAAAAATAGGCTCCAAAAACGTAATTAATCAATACAGCATGGAACAGAATGCAATAGTGTCTATGAAGATAACATTTATATTAATTTGAGGATTGCAAATATATTGCAATATCAGTATCAGCAAACAATTAATAGTGATGTCATGCAATGCATTTTTTTTTTAATTAATTGACATCCCTGAATGTACATTTTCACAAGGTAATTGAGAGAAATGCTTAAGCGGTCCCAACACAGAGCCCTGATGCACACCTTTAAGAAGAAGAGCTGTGGTTGCCAACCTGACCAGGAATGGATTCATCTATCTATCACATACTTCAAACATCCTGCTGGGAACAGATTTTTAATTTTAATTTTTTTATTAATTACACTTTTGTTTTCATTCTTCTTTTAATCTATAAAGCTTTTCTCAGCACTTGGAAAATGGTCGGATGATTCAAACCATTTTTGTTTGTGAACAGAAGGAATTGTATCATTAGGTTCTTTCTCTTTTTTTATGGCAATAGTAAGCAGTGTTACTACAGTGTTTTGATCAGTCTGTTTATTATGCAGAAAGTAGTGTGTTTATTTTTTGTTTTTCGAATAGCTGAAAATATGGCTGTCTGCAAACAGTGGCATTTGTCCGTTTCAAGATAGGCCAGCTCTGCCGCACGATCTGTTTTTGACATTATGCTATCTGAATATCTGTATCTATCTATCCTTATATAATGCATTGTTTGTATACTGAGAACAATGTTCACCGTCACAATTTTGTTAAAGACGCTCTCTCTTGAAAGCCAAGGAACTTTTTTCGAACGCATCGCTGTGATTTCCCTGTAGCACTTCCCATGTGATGTAAAAGACGTGTACATTGACAAATTAAACGTGTGGTCATCTTTTGAAGTTGTAGAGTTCTTGAGAATTGGTTGAACATCAAATAGTTAAACAATGTATCCATACCAACTCATGCTAATGCAAATTTACATATGTAGAATGGTTTACAATTTATTACATTCAATAATTGTAGCATTTTTTTCTTTTTACACTACCATCTCCGCAACAAAAATAAACCAACCAAGCTTATGAATTTAAAATGTCTAAGTTTATATACGTAAAAAGAACCCGTTAAAGTTATACGCTCATTTCTATAAGCATGAGTTTTTAGGTAATTTTGAGTAATTGTGTATTTAGCTACATAATGCAGATTAAGAAAAGTACAAATTTCCGTTTCATCGGAAATTAAGATTTGAAACTAACACAACGCCCCAACTGTATGCATATTTTGGCTTTTAAAGAGCTTTATTTACAGTTCATACATACCAAGTTTGCGACCAAAGTCAAAATAATTTTCAACATGCTCCAACATACAGTATTCACGTGATAGGACGTTAACTGAGTGTCTTTATAGCCGTTTCCCTGAAGTCAATGACACACTAAAATCCAGAGCCTTGTTGTCCTACATCATGGTCCATCATCTTATACATCATCCATACAATCAACACAGAGCCGAGATCAGGTCAGCTTTTAAGAAAATCGTCGACGAAGAAGTCATAGGCCGGTCCTTTAGGTCTCGTCATAATTCATTCATTCACTGTGGCTCCATAATTGTCCATTTCCGTGAAAATTCCGAAGGCTAAAAAAATAAGATTTCTTTTACTATTATATTCACTACAGAGGTTTCATCTTGTTTAAAAAAAAAAAAAAAAAAAAAAACATGAAAAAAAGAAAAGGAAGATAGAAGAAGAAAAGAGGAGGTCTTTGGAGAAATTCCATTGTTTTCGAAGCTAGTCTACCAGCTTTCCTCACAGCATTAAAAAAAAAACAAGGTCAGTTCTGAAGATCCACCATCCGATCCTGGAGTCGAAAAGTCCAGCCAGACCGCTGTCTTAGAGTCCGTATTGACGTCCATGCCTCACCTTGTCTCCCAAGTTAAAGGCAAAATAACGATGAATCTGGTCTCAGTTTTTCTCATTTTATGAAAGACGTTCCAAACACATTCAGTTTAGTAAATGACTTCATACACAGTAGCCTTCTTATCTCCTGAGCCAGTGACAATGAACTGATCGTCAGGGGAAATGTCACAGCTGAGGACGGATGACGATTCCTTAGACTAGAGACAAAAACAATAAGTTAGTGAGTTCAGTCAGGTGTTAGACAGCACTGCTGCTCAGTGTTTGTCTCGTATTCAAAAAAAAAAACAAGACAAACAGAAATAGCCTACTCAACAATAAAAGCTCTTTTTTCTCCTTGTAACAATATCATAATAAAAGTCTCCATCAGTGACAAAAATGCCTCTTAAATTCTCGGTAAAATAGTTTTTTTACCAACCATTTGAAAGTAAATTATATTTGAATGAACTAAAATTAATGTGTAATAAAATGACCTTTGCATTTGTCAGTTTGCTTGGCTGCTCAGAAAAAGTAGCTTGTTACTGGAAAAGCTGCAGCATTTTAAAGCTGACTTAATGTATTAGGGTTAGCTGTGTCACTACTTTTAGTTAGTTACTCAACACACTGCTGTATTTATAGTGAACAGACACTTATCAAACCATTACCTGGAATATGCTTGATCCATATGGAGTTCGCCATGCATTCAGTAGATTATCTTTGCCTGTGCTCACAAACCATTTACCTGCAATAGTTAAAAGCAAGATTTCAGAAACAGACGTTCAATAAAATAGCAATGTTCTTCTATGCTGCTTTTTTCAAATTTCTAACTTAGTATTTAAGAGGAAAATAAAAAAACGTACCGCAGTAGGCAAACTTGAGCGAGAGAACGCAGCTTTCGTGAAGGTGCAGCTGGTATTTGTCTGGTTTAGAGACATGCAGCACTTCCACATTACTGCTCTCCATCCCCACTGCAAGCCACTCGCCCGTAGGACAGTAACCCAGAGAAAAGATCTGCGTGCACAAATAAACATCATTTTATGCTAAAAAAACTAACAATTCAATCTTATTCTGAGCCATATTGTCCTGTCTTCAATGTTCAAAATATTCTCCCATCAGCAGCATTTTCTAAAAGGAAAGCATCTTTAAAAAGCTGTTTCCGTCTCAATGTGGACAAAAGATGGAAAAACATGCATTTTCCAATTGATTCCGATGTGGACGTAGCTTGAGATGCATGACAACTCTTCAAACTGAGAAATTTACAACTACATTTCCTGCAGTACCTGTGAGGTGAAGTCATGCTGCTGCAGCTGTCGGCCCTCTCTCAGGTCCCAGCAGCGCACTGTGTTGTCCAGACCCCCCGTCCAAAGTTTGGTCCCGTCGTTGGAAATATCGATACAGCTGGCTCCATCTGTGTGACCTTGGAACTGTCTGTAGAGGGGGCGACACAAGAACATCACATGACTTGAGGAAGAAGAGCGTGCTCTATCTCTCCAGCAGGAGTGTGTAGATACCTGACGAGCGTCTGGTTGTGCAGGTCCCAGACCACGATGTTTCCGTCACTGCAGCAGGAGAAGCAGACCTTGTTGTCGGGACTAATCGCCAGAGCGTAGCAGGCCGGAGCCGAGGAAGTCAATTCGGCCTTGATGCGTGGGGTGGGCGTGGCCAAGTCCCAGATTGACAGCGTGCTGGCCTCGCCCCCGACTATCAAAGTCCGCCCATCTGGAAGGAGTTTGCATGACCGGATGTAGTTGTCTCGATTCTGATGAAATAAAAAAGGGTAGACTTTATTTAGTCCAAATAGGGTGGCAAGTGCCAACTACAATTGGGGGCATTTATCCCAGAATGTTTTCAGCCAAAAACGGGACATTTTTTATGCGTTTTGGCTGTTTGATTACACAAAGTCGTGTAGTGTATTCCAGCCTTTAGAGTACATATAACAGATCTCACCAAACAGTCCAGCTGGGCCATCGGACTCTTGCTGCCCGGTTGGCTGATGTCCCACACTTTGACGCAGCCTTTCCCGCCGGTGTAGACGTGACGCGTGGAGGTGCTGATGGTCACCGCACACACCACCTCTCCATGACTGAGGGTGTGGATCTGACGGGCGTGACGTGGGATGCCGGGGCCGAGGAGGGCGTCAGGAGGGAAGGGCACCGGCTGCATTTGACCATCTGCGCTCACGTGGAACGAGTAAGCTCTGGAGGCAGGAAAGTTGTATAATTAGGATTCAGTTTAAGTCTAAGGAGGCCATTTGACGTAGAGAGAAAACTTACGGTTTTCCAGAAGCTGCTGACTGCAGGCTAGCAGATAACCCTGGTACCCTCATATGAGGGTGAGGAGACTCGTAGCCCACCTTCGCAAGCAAAAAAATTAAAGAGATTAAATCGTAAAGGCACAGGGTGAATATAAAGGTCTCTGTTTCTTTCCTCACCACGGGTGAGCGTCCGTATCCAGCGGCGGCAGCAGCAGCGGCGGCAGCAGCGGAGCCGTTCATCTGAGGAGAGACGAGGTGGAGACCGGCACCGTATCCTGCGGCTCCAGCCAACTCACCGTTAACTCCCGGGGGAGGAAGGCCAAATGCACCAGGGGGGTATGCGCCCTGCACCGCCAATGGGTTCCTCAGACCTAATGCTAAACAATCCAGAAATACAGGTTAAGATTGAGTTTAAGTAGAACTTAAGAAACAGACAAGAAGTAAATGCTGAAGTTAAATATACATAAGCAATTTATTGACAAAAAATTTATGGAATTAGTATAAAGTTAGTTTGCAAAGATGTTTTTAAATTAGTGCTGTCAAACAATTAATAACATTCAAAAAAATGTTTTTGCATACATTAGATATGTGTGTGTGCACTTTGTATTTATTTATATATATATATATATATATATATATATATATACACACACACACAAATACAGTATATAAAAATATTTGCTTTTACATATATATATATATATATATATATTCCTGTATTGTATAATTATTACAATTTTATATACAAGCATAATATTTTTCTTAAATGTATTCATGCATGTTTATTTATATGTACATAAATACACACACATTACGCAAACATTTTAAATATAATTAATTTTCAAGATATTACTAAAAATGACAGTTACAATGAACTTTTTTAATATTTACCACAAGACTGATTAAACAGACAAAACTGTCAAATATTTACATTTTACTAAAATCGCAATATTCTTTTATTGTTATCTCTTTAAAAACTAGCAACAAATGAAGCAAAGTATTAAATGTTTTGTACATAAATACGATTATACCAAACTGTCTTTTTTTGTGAAATAAGATAACGCCAAACTTTGGGATAATGTTAATGTTAAAAAACAACGGCTTTAGTTTAAAATTCTCACTGTTTCTCAAACTACTTAAGGTTGTCCGTAATTGCATTCTTTCCTGATATCATCAAGGAGGACAAAAGCTTAGATGAGAGTTAGATCACACTTACATTTTTGACTAAACCGAATCTTAATTCATAAATAAATTTTAAAAAACATGCATATCATAGAAGCTGCATTCAAGTCACAGTATGTATGAATATTTTTAATTTTAGTATAAATTAAAGATCCTGATGACACACACACACACAAAAAAAACAGTGTCATGTCTTTGACCCAATAATATCATTCACGAGAATGCTAAAACAATTACACAGCCTCCAAGGACACAAGCTCAGCAAGATGATACAATTAAAACAAGACCTCCTTTCGGAAACAGGAAGACCACTACTGCCCTCTGCTGGCTGACTAACCCTCAACCCTCGGTAGGGACATTCAAACCAGGTTGAACGAAACACTACAAATTCACCCACACACATCAGGATAACAGGATCCTACCAAGAGGGTCAACGCCTGGCTTCCCAGGAACGGGCCGGAACTGCGGAGGAACGCTAGGGCCTGGGGTGGATGACTCCTGGGACATGGGCGTGCCAGGCTTCATCCCCGGAGTGCTGGACTTCTCTCTCTGGAAGGTTAGGGAATGAATTTACACACATTAATTATTCAAGCAAGGTATATAGTTGAAGAAAAAAGATGCAGCACTGGAGCGGGAACGGTCGCTCTTTGCAAAAGCAAGCAGAGGGATGTGTTTTGCTGCAGAAGAAAGTGCGTTTATTTTGTGCATGTGTCGCAGTGAAGGGCACTGGGAGACTTTAGTTTGGGGGAGGGGAATGAATTTGTTTGCTAAACGAGAAGTGCTGTCGTTTAACATGAAACAAACGTTTTTGTGTGTTTTAAAGTACGTACCGGTGGAGGCTCCTTGCTGCGTGAAGGGGAAGCAGCACTGCTGGAGGAAGCCAGCGAGGTCGGACTGGCCTGGGGCAGAGGCTCCTTGCGGGAAGGGGGGAGTTTATCTAATCCGTTCTCTCTGGAGGAGTACGACTGCACACTCCTTGGAGAAGAAGGGTCCTGAGGGAACGCAACGCACATGATGTATTAATCAGGAGAAAACCGTTTTTAAATTAGTTCTTGAAAGCACACCCACCTCGTCAACGACCAAATTGTCGTCGCTCTTCTCCGCGTCGCTGCCCTATTAAAAAAAAAATATATATATATATTATTTATAATAATTATGTTATTTATTCCCTACATATGCTTAAATCAAATAAAGATCATGTGGATGATTCATAAACGAACGATGCAGATTTAACTTACGTAGTCGGTCATAAACTCCTTCTCATCTGCTTTTCTCTTTTTTCCGTTGCTGAGGTAGTCTGAAGGTCTGCCTTTGTCTCCGTTAGAAAGTGAACTCTGAAAGAGAAAGATGAGGAAATGAGAGTGGAAAGGAAAAACGGCTGAGACAGGGGATGTGTGTGTGTGAGGAAAAAAAAAAGAAGAAAAAAAAGAAAGATAATGATGTAGGAGACGAGGGATAAATCAAATCAGCTCCATAACTGCTGGACCCACAGGCAATAGAGACGCCTAATGCATGACAGTCTGCACTGAGAGGAACTCAACTAGAAAGAGACAGAGAGAGAGAGAGAGAGAAAACGGACTGATACTCACTGGTCCAGGTTCACGGTCTATGGGGATCATGGGAAGGGCAGGTAAACGTCCCCGCGGCCAGTCAAAACAAACCAAAAAACAAACAATGTGACTATGACGGTTAGACAAAACTCACCCCTCCTCCTCCAGACTAAACGATTAGCACACTGCTAACAACAACAAATTATTCCCAGAGTTCCCACTCTTTCATGTTACACTGGTGATGTATGACCTGACAGATTTCAAAGACGAATCGGTCAACGTTTTGTTCCGCGTGATGCAGCTGCCAGCAGGTTTCTATGACATTGTAATTTGCAGGTACAATTCACATCCCTTCTTCAAAGTCTACAGCCTTTTTTATTTTGGTCTAATTCTTTTTGGTCAGTTCTTTGTCATATTTAATCGCTGTTCAGCAATTTTTGTGGGTGAGATATGGTCATTTAGTCAGATTAAATAATTTTGTAATGTACGAGACAAAAACGTTCCCCCTTGCAACTTCATGTTCAAGTTGGTGGATTAGCCACAACGACCAACAAAAAAATATTATTTTAAACAAATTTCCAAGAAAATGTCACTAATGTGACCCCATAAACTCGTCAATAATTCGAAGACATTGCTGCAACATGCCTGATGATTGATAAATCGTGTTTATGACAAAACATTATGGGATTTTATTATTTTTTTTTTTTAAATATTTTATATATGTACTTTTTTTCCATCACATATTTGGTCATATTGTGCAGCCCTATATATGCAGCAACCCTTTTTTTATTACATTTACAGTTGAACGCTTGCATTTTTTTAGATTAATTAGCACATACAGGTAAAGAGAGAAAGATTGAGACGTTATAACTGTAATCCATGCATGCACTTACAGATCCAACTAACAGAACAAGATCATGGATTTGACGTATTCATCCAGCATATACAGATATTAATTAGACAACACTTTGCCTCTGCTTGCTCTGAAAGATGGTTCTGATCACGCATTCGTTGTAATGCCACCAATTCAAACATAGCACCACTTGATAGTTCTGTCCCTGGTGTTAATAAAGCAGTCGGTATGATTTTATTTGTTATACCTCTGTGGTGTTCGGCTGCGGCCGCCGCTGCCACGGCCTCCAAATGGGCTCGTTCGTCTTTAGAAGCCAGCTGGGCCCCGAGGGCCCCAGAAAGGGCCAGCAGCCCAGAGCCGCCCCCTAGAGCCAGTCCCGGGTGAGGCAGGCCGGAGGGGTGAGGGGCCATGGGCAGCCCCTGGGCAGCATGCTGGGAAAGGTGCTGAGCCTGCAGCTGTTGCTAGAGGGAATGAGAGGAAGAGGACGATGGAGGGATGAAGGGAGGGAGGGGGGGTCAGAGAGAGGAAGATAAAAGAGAGCGACATAGAGGCCGAGATGGAAGTGGAGTGAAGAAACAGATAGCCAGAGGAAATTAAAAGAGCATGAGGAGAGAGAGATGAGAGGAAAGAAGAAAAAAAAAAAAAAACAACACAGTTAAGACTTGGATCTGCACCAGAGTTACAAAGGGAATGAATTCATGACCCGTTCCCAGTGTCCTGGGACTGAGGGAGTCCGTCACTCTGGAGTAGACCTGCTCTACCGGATGGGTTCGGGCTGCAGCATTCGCTAATGATCACCCCAAAATAAAATGAAAATAATTTGAAGCCGTGCCATGAGGGAAAACGAAACGCAAACACTGATGTGAATAAAATACGGCAAATCACATGAGAAGGATCGCAAATGCTCCACAACAAAAAGTGGGATGTCAACTGATGGCCAGACACATACTCAACTAGTCTCCCCTCACACCTCATGCTAGTGGGCGCTAAACACAAAAATAAAATAAATAAATAAAATAAAATAGTTTTTCCAAACCTCTAACCTCCGTTTTTTCCCCCGAAATTTCACAAACACAAAAGATGACATTTTCACTTTACACTGTCCACTTTTCCACACAACACTTCTTTATCCAAAAACAAAGATTGTCGCCTGCAGCAACACGACAGTTTGCACTCGAGGAAGAATACTAAAGTCATTTACCAAAGATTACCCTGTGATTTAAACATCAGTTACTACACAGAAAATTCAATACCATTTCGGGCTGGAATTAATGCTGATGCAGTGTTAAAATAAATTTATAAACAAGCTTCCGAAAAAAAAAAAGTTTGAATTCTTTTTAAATAGCGCAAGGACGTCTGAGATGCAGTCACTTAAAAGAAGAACAGATGAACTCGGTTTAGTTTTTATTGTTGAATGAAAAGCTTAAGTGTGAGGGTTCTGCATAAAAAATGCTTTGGTTTGGTTTAAGTAAAAAAAAAGAAAAAAAAAGGAGACTAACTTTTCCCAATTCTATGAAGATGAACACAGAAATTTGACTCATTTATCCGACTGGGGTAAAGAGAACTAGTTGAACTGAACTGCGCATCCTAAACACGGAAAAGTTGACTAGCCAAATTTCGCAAATACTTAAACACATCCGTAGCCTAGTTACGAAAACATTTCTTTGCACTATTTCAAACATATAACCAGCGCCAAAGCAAAGAAATGTTCACTTTCCTCTTTACCACACACGTCTTTCTCCAAACATAGTCTTCGGAAGCAAAATGGTAGCTTTGCACAAGGAAGAGAGGGAAGAATCCTTGCCTTCACCAGACTTTGCGAATAGCGCACAAGTCATGTAGAGTTTTTATGTAGCAGTGTTTCATTGCTCTTAAAATTGCAGAAATTATCATTTACAGTTGAAAATGTCCAATGGGAAAATTTTGCATGTATCTCCAACATGTTTTTAACACTAGAAAATAAATGGAAACACTGTCATGTCACAGCGTTTTATTTTTTAAACAATATTTTTGAAATATCACAAACGTTTCGTACAAATCTTTAATGGAAAGCTGCTTACGGTCACCTAAAAGGACAGACAAGGTCACGGTGAGCTCTGTTTGATTTTATCATTGTATGGAAAAGCGCAGTGCAAAGAAGCAAAAAATAGCAGCATATGGATTTGGTACGACATACAGGCAACGATGTCAACTTTTGCGCTATAATCTCAAAGTTAAAAAACTTGATTTTCCCCCATTCTGTCTAGCCAAAAACTGAAGTGTGTCTTTCGTCAACACTCCCTAAAAATCTATCTAATTGTGGCCAGGAGAACCCAACTATACAACACGTCCTCAACACAAGTCAAACACAAGTCGATTTTAAAAATATGGAGTGTTGTGCACATCCGTAGCCTAGTTATAAAAGCGCTTTCAAACATAACCAAACATAACCGAAAGCAAAAACGAAAACAGCAATGACAACTTAAGAGGAAAGTGTTAAATAAAAAAAGGATGAAAAGATGGAAGTACACACTGTGGGAGGCAGAGGGGGGAGTCCACGTACCCCTATCGACGCATTCAACTCCCCCATAGTCACCTGTTTGGCGCGCTCCATGGCCTGGACCACCTGCTGCTGGTGCTGTGGACGGAGGTCAGAAAATGGCCGTCAACGATAAACAAACAAGCAACAAAACAAGGCAGATGGCCACCCTAGTGTGTCTTTGTGTACTGCGCGATTTTCATTTTCTGAAGCGTGTGCGCTCACACACACAGGGCTGCATTTTGTATGAATACACACACCTAAAACAGGAGGGGGAAGTTGGTTTTTCTTCTGTCAGGAAAAGCTTTGGGCAAACCGTAAGCGTTTTTGTGGAAGTGGGTTTACAAGAATAACAATAGGCTTCCCAGAGGCATCCGAATGAGAGACTATGCGCGAACGTGAGGAAATATGAGAGGAAGAGAGAAAAAAGTGTGACTGCATGTGTGTGAGAAACAGAAAATGCGATATTATGTGTGTGTGTGTGTGTGTGAGTGAATTATCAATCACAGAACGTCTGAACACAGTGTGGCATGTGTGAGTCTCATGATGTGCAGCTGTGGGACTGAGTGTGTGTTGGTCTCATCTCACCTCCTGTGACAGGAATGGAATGAGCTGGGCACAAATCACGTTCAGTCGTTTGGCGATCTCCGTCTGCAGAGAGGGAAGCAGCAGAAAGAAAGAAAGCAAAAATACATTTCATTTAACACAAAATGCACATTTTTGAAAAGTTAAATGACCCTTTTCCACCGCGATTTGAATATTTTTTTTTTATAAGAATTTTATAAGAATTTATTTTTAGAAACTACTTGATAATTACTACTGCTATTAGTGGTGGTGTTGGTAGGAGCACTAAAATTTTCCCATTCAAAATAAATATTAATTAACTTTTAGTAACTTACTACAACTACAGCTAATAAATCAGTAGGAGTATTTATTACTACATTCATATTGTTATTAAATGTTCATTACTATCATAGTTATTATTACTATTATTATTATTATTATTAGGGGCGGCACGGTTCATGAAAAAAAAAAAAAAAAAAAAAAAAAAAACGAACCGTTCGGTGCCTGGAGTTGGAGG
>JAUYWG010000060.1:7784765-7807720 GCA_034779775.1 Enteromius afrohamiltoni | reverse complement strand
CCTATTAGAGGATGGATACAGTTCGGACAGATATTTAGAAAGGATGCTCGGGCTCGGTCACATCAGCGTGAATGTGTTATGATATACATGATATAACTTTTTTAATACTTTATCCTAAATTGTGGATAATTATATATCACATGCTGAAGTACATTTCTGGAGTGTTAAAGATTAAAAGAAAAAATACTGTACAGAACCCAAAACAGTGACCCTAAAACCGAGATACAAACCGAACCGTGGGTTTTGTGAACCTAAATTAGTATTATAATTTATTATTAAATGTTATGACATGTTTCTTATTATTATTGTTACCATATGTTATTGTTATTATTAATAATAATATTATTAAACATTTAAGCTAATGTATAACTACTACTTCTAATTAGCATTATAATTTATTACTACATTTATATTGTTATTAAATGTTTATTATTATAATTATTAGTACTACAACTACTACAAGCTAATGTATAACTACTATTACTATAACACTTATATTATTATTAAATATTATTATTATTATTGTTACTACTACTGTTTATTATTATTTAGCTAATGTATAACTACTACAACAACGTATTACCATTGTTATTATTACTGCTACTGCAACAAAATATTGCTACCAAAATAAATAAACTAATTAATATTAAACAAACTTAAATGACATCAAAAATAAAATAAAATATTAACGTTTATCAATAGTAGTACCAACCAAATTTGTTTGTTGTCCTGTTAACTTACAATTTACAAACACATTCACTGAATTGTTTGATGCCAAACTGCACATTTTGCCTCGTAAACCAAAGGAATACCAAAGAGAAAATGAAAAAATGCCAATTAGAGCCATTTTTAGTGCACACAGCATCAGTCAGCTCATGCACACATTTGTTGGGCACCAAGTGGAGACTAATTACAAGACGGTGATAACCGAAACGCTTCAGCAATAGTAAAATCTAAATACAATCCTGTTCAGCCAAATGTATCGATCACATAAGACGTCGCAAGGGTGTGTAACCTGCTACCTCTGCTCATACAGCTAGTAAATATTTTAGCCCTCCACATCTGGCTCATGCTAATTGTTGCGCAGTGAGGAGAGGGGATGCCTGAAATATTCATGCCCAGCATCTGCTGCTCCGGTCCAGCCGAGAGGAGCGACGCCTCCCTCTGTGAGCAGGTCACTGGTCTTGCCCCATCGAGCTGCAGTGTCTTTTGAGGCAGTGCTGGGGGTTGCCATGCTAAGACTATTGTAATCATTTACCAACAGCCCAAAACAAAAGCTCCCTGGAGCTGATTTTGTCAACAAGTATAAACTAACATTGCTATATTCATCTTCACCCCCCAATCACAATCATTTTCTTAAAAGTATAGTTCATTCACAAATTATTGTTTCACATGTTGTACTATTTTTTCGGTGAATCACTAAAGATGATATTTGGAAGACTGCACTGGTCGCTCTTTTCCATGCAGTTAAATTGAATTTAATATTATGCTGATATTGCTTTATGAGTCTCATAAAACAGGTGTACATGTAAGTCAAAAAAACACTTTAGTTTTCTCCAAAAAATAGATTTAATTTGACCCCATTCCTAATGATTTGTAAAGGACTCGTGTGAAGCAGTTTGAAGAATCAGTCTGTTTAAACCCCGCCTTTCCGTGAGCACTCACTGCTGTGATTGGTCAGATGGCGCTGTCCTTTATGATTGGTCTACTGCTCCAGCGTGTGTCAGAAAACTAAACGGCCATTACCATAACTGAATGACAGCGCAGGATACAGCTTCCTCTTGACATGATGTAATCCATGTCGAAATTATACTGTTTGGGGGCGGGGCAAGTTGTTTACAATGTAGAAGGTGGGCGGACATTATGCAAATATGTTACTTTGTGACGTGTGGTCGTAACAGAAAAAGATTCGAACTGCTGACGACTCATATAGGCGACGTGAGCCGACTCTTTTATTTGATAGACTATAACTTTATTTACTGTACACTGTCGACGTCACAACTTTGCAGATAGTTTATGTTCACATACAGCTACATGACACACTAAATGAAAGATCATATTTCAAAAGGCATAAAGGGGCACTTTAAGTCATTATTCACAGGAAATCTTGACATTAAGCTGACTTTAGCACATCTAGTCTCTAGATTCTCCAGAAGAAACGGTTCTGATATTAACTACAACTATAAATAAAATGTGTGTACATATTTCATATACATAAAACTAATTTTTATTAGAAACTAAAATATAAGTAAAAAATATTAATAATAATAAAATGTGTCAATGGTTCATAAATGTATGACCATTTTAATACTTTAATTATACTTTTCTGGAATTTCATAATTGGCTGTAAAAGAGCAACTATCACATTGTTCAAAATATCTTTTTGTATGTCAATATGATTGGGTGAGTAAATCTAATAGCATTTTAATTTTTGGGTTCTCTGAAATGCTTGCTGTAGAACCCCCCCCCCCCCTCCCCGACACTTTCCAGAAGAGGAGGAATAGACCCCACCCCCATCTCTTCTATACCCATCCATCACAGCCCTCCCCAGGGAAGCACAATGATTTCTTGTTAGGGAACGGCAAATACAAAATGACATCTTCAGAGGAGAGAGTGGGGGAGGCTGGGAAAAGGGGAGGGCGAGAAGGAGGGAGCAAAAGAAGAGGGAAAAAAAAGAAAAAAAGAGGCTAGTCGAAAGGCACAGTTAAGGAAATTACAGAGTGATGGGAGATGCAGAAAGACGAGGGGGGTTACATTAGAGAAGGGAATTCGTGGAGCATGTCAGAAAAGAAGTGCAATTGAAATGGAGGGAGAGAACAGACGCTCCGAGAGCGCTGACCTAATTTACGCTGACCTGACATCTGCACGAGAGAGAGAGAGAAAGAGACTGAGCGAGGAAGGTCGGGAAATGCAGATGCAGTAGCAGACGCAATTTATGAGGAAGGAGAGCTAGAAAGTCACAGCTAGCTACTTTTAGACAATCGCACACACTCGTGTGTGTGTGTGTGTGTGTGAGTTGAATGGGTTGGGGGGGAAGGAGGTGTGCACTGCAGACACGTTATTTGTTGATCTAATTAGTTTGTTTGCAGATTAATTTTAAAACAAGTGCCACGGGCCAGACCTAAGAGGATTTTAACTGTAAAACGCCCGCAAAAAAAAGATCCCAGCATAATTGAATCTGAATTATAACCCCCTACAAAAGATAAAAGGAATAATAAAACTCTCCAGCACAAACCACAATATGACACCGAACAGGCATTTTTACACCGACTCTTCGCTGTCAGCCCACGTTAAAAACCATCGAGTGTGTTTGCATCCACGGCAAATGACTAGAGATGGTTCATATTGGTCAACCAGTCATCCAACTACTAACCACCCATTGATGTAATTGTTTTTCTTAGATTTTGTGAGTTCCGTCTTCACGTTGTTCCAAACCCGTATGAGTTTCTTCATGTCGAACATAAAATCTTTTATACGGACAGAAGCATCCTGAAGATTTCGATGGACATTACAAAATATAGTTTTTAGGCCATGATCAAATAATGTATATTGTGACAGCCATACTTTTGTGATGAACAAGAAAGAAACTCGTACAGTTTTGGAACAGCATGATGGAAAGTAAATGACGACTATTTTCTTTCTTAAGACAAATATCCCTTTAAATGCGTTTATCTTATCATTTGACTGTGGTTTCAGTATAATTGGTGTAAAATTGCTAAATCAAAAAGATATTAGCAGAGGGAACCAGCAAACTTACCTGTTTGTGCATCTCTATGTTGAGGCCGTAGGACATTTCGTAGTACTGAAAAAATAAAAGAACATCGTTCAAAGTGAAAAACACCAGGAGTAAGTTGGCAGTTTTAATGTTAATTAATTAGTGTCATTATTTGTTATAATTATAATTGTCAACAATAGAACCCTGCCTAAAATCCAATAATATAATTGATTTAATAGTTATAATAGCAGTTGTATTGGTTTTAACTACAACTATAATGGTTTCTACTGGGATGTGATGGATTCTATTGGTGGAACGTTAAATTGGTAATATTTAAATATGCCCAAAACCCACTTTTTGTAATGGTTTTATTGGAAAAAGCTAATGGTTCACATTTTCAATTTCTGCGATGGTTTCTAGTGGGCTTCTATTGTTCACAAATTTTAAAAACGTACATGTCTTTCCGCTAACATCGGAACCCTGTTGAGCTGATTCTTTTACACTTCTGATTGTAACTGGGGAAACTTTCACCCTCTTCTGAAGTTCCTGATTGCAAGGATCCTTCTCGAAAAGTGTTGCAAAATTTGGCCAAACAATGGTAAATGTAATCAAACCGTTAGAAAGGCCAGACCTTGCCAAAAATGCAGAAATTAAACCAATATAAAGTTATTTTTAAGCGTGCACAGCTCAAGACCACATTTACTGATAATATTCACCTTCAACCAAAACCTCGCATCAAGCCTGAAAGTAAATACTCATACATTTTGGTTTGTTCCTCACATGAGGATTAATTTATAAAGCAAGCAATATGCTCTGCTTCGTTCTTCAAATGCTTAGTCAAAAACTCCTACTCCATGTCGGTAAATAAATAACATAAATAAACCATTCCTTTCAGCTAGCTGGATAAATTCTGGTATGGAGGAGTCAAAAAAAAAAAAAAAAAAAGTGTCATTTTAATAGATAGAGAGAATCAAGTAAAAAGGAAAGGAGAGGCAGATAGAAAAGGGTAAAAACAACAGAGACGAAGGGATAGAAAGACCCTGGCAATAAAAGAAGCCGGCCTGACAGCTGCCTGTTGTATTCACCAGCTCTGCCAAGAGCCCACGGTGTTGCTAGGCGACTCCCACACTAAAAAAATTATGAGCCAAGAAGAAAAAAAAAAGGGAGAGAAAGAAAACGGACAGAGAAAAGGGGTTAAGCCGTCTGCCAAGAGCAAATGGCATGCCAGGCGCACATAGCTGCCATATCTGTGGGCACTGAGGCACATGGCAGCAGCTCTGAAAACTCATTCTCTGTGATGGATGAGCTGCGTTTGAAGGACTTCTGATTGAGGGCTGAAGAAAGATGTGCTGTTTGGATGCGTGTCGCATCTGATGCACAACTAAGTTGGGTTGTGTGTGTGTGTTTGTCTTACCATGACATAATGTCTCTGTATTTCTGTCTTCTCTGTGGCCAGCTTTTCACACTCCAACTTCAGACTGCAGAAGCAACAGAAAGAGAGATACGTTTTGTTGGATTGGTTGAAAGAGCGATTGGGTGTTCAGAAGCGCCGTATTGAGTCATTTCTTTCTTTTTTGAATCTAAGATAAGCAGAGGTGAATGATTCAAAAGGGACTTTAATAATTTTATTAGGCGGCCTAAAAACACTATACAATTCACTTTTTGGCGAACTGCAAAAATGTGATGTAACAACAGACATAACAAAAGTAATCCAAAAAAACAAACAAACACTGAGTTAGAGAAACGGGTATATAGACAGAGAGGACAAAAACGGACAAATAAAAGGAGATCGAAACACAAACTGGGAGATAACAAATACAACAGATTTCAAGACAATGATAATTAATTAGAGAACAAAAAAGACTGATAGACGCAGAAATAGACAGAATAGAAACAGACAAAAGATTAAGGCAGACATAACAGAGACCGGAACAAAGACAAACAAGAATAAAATAGAGAGTGCTTTAAAAAAATAAATAAACCCACGCACAGACCTATAGACAAGATAGATGTAAAGACAGACAGATAACGAAGACAGAAAATTAACGACAGTAGGCCATAAAGGGACAGCTTGATGGATAGTGGATAGTCACTAGGCTATATATAGACACATAAGATGTACGAGACCAAAATAGAGACGCATACAGATAAACAGATGATATAAGAGACATACAGAAAAATAGGCAGGAACACAGATACATGTATAGAAAATAGGGATGTAACGGTATCAAAACGTCACGGTACGGTAATACCTCGGTATGAATGGCACGGTACGGTATTGAATCATTTACAGGAAAAACTAAACTAATGAAGAGAGGCACTACCGGAGACTCGCTGAGGTTTGTCCAAGAAGTCTCTAGATTTGTCGCCAGTCGCTTTAAGGGAAAAATGTCGCCAAGGGGGTCTGAAAAGTCGCTAAATTGGCAACACTGATCTGTATTGACAACAGACCACAAATGATGATAGCCACGGCTGGGCTGATGGGAATTGTAGTTCCTGCTACCTCCAGTTCGCTCAATTTCTTCAGAAGACCTATCGTTTTATCGAGTCATGCGACCACGGTAGTATCGGAAAAAAATTAGGTATTGCGGTATGACGGTATTTACAACACCGTTACATCCCTATAGAAAACAATTCCAAGTTAGACTGATTTAAATGACAAAATCATTGAAAGACACAAGGAGACAGAAAGACACGTACATAGAGACATACCAGATGAAACAACAACAGACAAAAACACACAGGAAGTCAGAGGAATACGTAAAATAAACAAAACCTAGATACAAAGACAGAGAGACCAACAGCTCTATAGATAGATAATAAATAAGACAGAAAATGGAGAGACATTTAGAAGATATATAGACACAAAGTATCAAAATATAGATGGACACGGGGCACACGACAGACGTGATAAACAGATACAGACAGACAAATTAATTAGATGTAAAAGACAGACAGACACCCCACACACCAGCACTGAATCCACTACAATCAAACAGCGCACACAAACAGTCTTTCGTCTCTTGGCTGTATTTCAGCTCTTCACACACACTGACTTGTTTGCAGGCGTCAGATTTATGCGAGCGCGCAGGAGGGCCTGGGAAAATTAGAATATGATTAATACCGCAACATTACGGCGCCGCAACAGGTAATAACGGCACATCCGCTCTCCTTCACTGACTGCACACAACCGTCGATAATTGACTCATTTATCACCGCGAGTGAGGAAGAGTGCAGAGGATGATGGGCGTGGGGTGCTGTGGAGGGGGGGTGGGGAGTTGTGTGCAGGAAGTGAGAGAGGGAGCTGGGGAGGATTAAATTCATTCCCCTGCTAGAATTTATTACACTGGAATTGCCTCACTGCAAAAGTCACCCCCATCGCAGGATTTCCGAGAACTGACAAATCTATCGGTGCGCATTTCGCTGAGACAGTCTCCGCTTATTTATTTATTTCCCATCTCGTCTGAATGAGTTGGCCTCATCGCTCCCTTGTGCAAAATCGGCAAGTTGGAGAAAACGGCATGACAGCTCAGAATATTGTCAGGTTCATTGGATAAAGATGCTAGATCTGTTTTCGGGCTTATATTTACATAGGTTATGAGACATAAATACCATAATTTCAATTCTGCAGCGTCTCCCAATTGGAAAAAGGGCACAGGGCGTTCAGCGTGCCACGAAGCTGGAGTGGATTTAGAGAGGTAAATCGAGGCTAATGTGGAATTAAGCTTCAAAAGGTCAAATCTGTTAAACGCAGGCACGACACCTCGACACGCAATAAACAACAGCAACTGCAAGGTTCTGCAAGTCCAAACAATGACTGAGCTTTAGTCGTTCTAGCCCCCTCATGTCATTCCAAACCCAGAAGACCTTTGTTCATGCACCTACCATGTTCAAGGCTTAGAAATGTAGTAAGGATATCCTTAAATTAGTCCATGTGACATCAGTTGTTCAACTGTAATATTATGAAGCTATGAGATTACTTTTTGTGCGCAAAGAAAGCAAAAACAATTACTTTCTTTTGGTTGAAAAACTGATATGACATTGAAATGAAATGAAATGTCACCACTGTCCACACTGTGCTCTCTCAAGGAAAACGCAGTATTACATTTCAAAACAGATGCATGCGTTATCAGTCATTTTTGTCTCTAGAGGCAGCTCTTACCATAGATATGTTGGCTCTCGCACTGTATGACGATAATGGACCCTTCACAGCCACTTCAGCAGTGGACGCAAAAATGATCAGCGAAGACTTTTTGCCGATAACCAATAGTTCCGGGAATCAACTATCGGTGCCGATTAATCGGCAAAACCGATACATCGGTCAACCTCTAGTGTAAACATATATTGTGTAGACATTGTATCAATTTATTTTTTTTAGAAATGGCATTTACTTGAAGACCAAGTCTACAACGTTCTTCTTTGTTTCCCTTGTTGAACACGGCATGCAAATGGCATTTCTGTCGGCTTCCGCTGTGGGTGCGAATGCAACTCTTCAAATGGTTCTGGGAAATAGTTTACGCAAAAGTCCCAGTAATTTAGTACTGTACCTTTAATTCAGGAACTAAAGCAGTGCAAAGTAACCAACCATGTGGCAACTTGTAATTCTCTTTTAGCATGCATCATGGCATTTAGACTTTGACTGGTTAAATGCATGTCAGATGACTAAAAGAGCAAAAAAAAGATAATTTAAAGACAGGTGTGATGCAACTGTTAATCAAATTCTATAATATTTTGTCTAAATAAACAGCAAAATCCCTTGAAATCGACCCAAACTGACATGGAATTAAGGCACAAACAATGTACCTAAAGATTCCCACCATTAATTCCTAAAACCAAACAATGAGAAAAAGAGGTAAAGGAAAAAAAGAGAGGCTAACAGCTGATAAGATGATCATCTGAACGTGCAACAAATCTGCAAGCTGCCTGCGCCACAGCAATCCTGCCAGCAAAGCACCATTACTTCAATATGTACACACGGGCTAACTGCACTTTTAATCATCTCGCACACCACAACAGAGTGAATTCATAACGACGGCTCAAAGCGAAGCGCCTGAATGAGAAATCTGAGTGAAAAATATTCAGTCTGACAGTGAGGAGTATCAGTCCAATTAGAGAAAGTGAGGACACTTCCTCACAGATCTCATCTTCATTTGCCATGCCTGTGCCTCATTAGTAAAAGCCCTTGTGTCTTCTGTATTCTCGTAGTGCTTTTTCATCTCTCTGCTTAAAGCGCACGCACACATAGTGATTAGTTAGTGAAATAGTCCAGTTCAGAGCTAAATTAAACCCCATTACTGCCAGAGAAAGGATTGATGAAGGTTTTGCCTTTGCGGCAATTAGCATTTTCGGCACACGCAAACTCACACACTCTTTGAAGCCTGAAATCTGCTCTATGCTAGTGCATGAACACGGATGCATTTCATGTATTTAGAAATTAGAGATTTATAAAGATACATAAATACATAAACGGATTCTCAGCATTGCCACAGGGGGCGCTAATGGTTATTTCTGCTGAATAATCGCCGTGTTGTTAAACAAAAGTACAATCCACTGAACCCCCTGTACTTCTATTTTTTACTCCTGTTAGAAATTAAATATATTGCTACACTCACTAAACTTCAAGAGTGCTGAACTGTTAAATAAACTTGCAAAAACAATGGCATGTAATGGTTAGCATGTTTATAGCTGGCTACCTGAACAGTTGCACGATGCGCGCACACACACGTTTTCCTAGCCATACGTTAAGATGGCAAACCGTAATGCCATAAAACAAGCTCATGCCCACGTTATTCCACATGGTGGAAACTAAAACGGCACTGTTGATCCAAGTATACAGCAAACATCACTCAGACACACACAGACATTAAAGCACAATCGCGACCAAACCACCCACCACAAACACATGCGCTTAAATACACATGCGCTCGAAGGGGGAATGCCGGGCCACACACATACAGATGTATCCAGCAAAGCAGACCTAAACCACAAACCCCAGACTGCATCATAAAGATGCCTAGAATCCACTAAAAAGTCCACTCTGTCTGGGCACAAAGAAGGTATCATGGGTATCAGCGCAATGCTGTTTGTGGGTTGGCTGTCTTTATGTCTGAGCCATTGCAAACCCAGAGGACACATTAGCAAGGCAGGTGAGCTGGTGTGTGAGAGCTTGTGAGTTCGGGAAAAAAAAAAAAAAAAAAAAGGGCTGGGCAAAGCAAGAACTACTGTAATGAGAACCTCCGGTCTAAAGCCCTCCTGTCTGCTGATTAGAGGCCTTCTACACAAAAAGCACCCAAACCTAAACAGACGATCACCAACGCGCAGAGACATACGCAAAACATGTGCAGCGCTGCAAGCTACACAGCATGTTAGCAACGTATGGAGCAGCTCTCTTCGTTATGCAGTTCCTGCCCAGTTCACATTTCCAGCCGGACCTTGCGCTGTAACCTAACCTCGGCCTAAGTGTGATTCTCACATAGACCAGCGCCCACACACAAACACACCTCTCCCTGGCTCATCTTGCCAAATCTCTTTAGCTCCGACTCTTTCCTGTCCTTTAATCCAACACCAATCAGCCTCCAGACACAAATTACGAGAACTAAAATTAAAATCTAAGCCATGCCACATATAGCCAAGAGCTGTCTGTGCCCGTCTGGCGTGTCCCGTGTGTGCATGCCACGTTCTACCTGGAGCGGGACCAGCTCCGGGGCAGGAGAATTCTTATGGGAAATGCTGCATCTGTACACCATGGGAAGGTCTCAGCTAAATCTTGCTGTCTGACCTAAAGAAGGTCTGCGATTTCAGGCTTCAAATTGTGATGCCTCACGAAGTGCCATTCAGGGGCTAATTGCAGTGCTATCAAGAAATTTAAGTCAAACTGGAAAATCACCCATTGACTTGAACTCACAATGTTTGACATTCAAATTATAATGCTGCTTTGTTGTGCCGGGAAGATGGTATTTACGGGATAAGCATACATTAGCAATACTGGCTATAATTATGAGTGGGGAAACTCTGGATTTTCTTCCGAGCCCATAAGAAGAGTTGGGGGGGGTTACATCAATTAACAATCCATGGCAGAAGCTAAGTGGTATCGATCATAATACTGTCAATCTTGACTCTACATTTCAGTATTCAGACAGTTGCTATCAGCACTGCTGATAAAAGACGCTGATAAAACTTGCAAGAAAATTCCAGTTTTAGCCAGGTCAGGCTTGCACATCTAATCGACATTTCCCATCACTCTTTGTGGCAGCATGAGAATGAAAGCAAAGCATTAATTGCACACCTAATGCACATCTTCTGCTCTTTGTTATTGGCATTCTAGATGGGGGAAAAAACAAATATAAATGGAAAACAATGAAAGTGCCCACATTCTCCATTCAATACAGACAAAAATCTCATTGACAATTAATAGTGATTAACAATCATGAAGTATCTGCATACTTTACTTATTGGATCGTACATTATTTAACTAAATGCAAATGCAGTTTATTAGGTCTTGTGCAAAGTATTAAACTTATGCTGAAATGCTGTAATAATAAACAGCCAAAAAAAAACAAAAAAAAAAGACTGGCTCCTGCTCTAAACTGATAACAATTGTGCAGGTGTTTGGTCCTAAGCATCTTGCTTAAATCAGATACATTAGATATCCGAGCTAACTTCAAAAAGCAAGAGCAGGTGAAGAAAACTGACTGGGAGGCCAATAGAGGGTTGTATTATCCATTAAATTAATTTAGAAGGGCGCATAAAATTACCTCTTCACTGCTGGCTTCTGGGAAAGATTTTTCAGCCGTGACTATCCAGGCAGATGTAAGTGTAAAACCAGCATCCATCAGCAGGGCTGAACTGTGTTTGTACAGAGGATTTTTGAGCTTTATTTGACTGAACTCTGAAGGCGGGAAGAGAAGAGACCTAACAATAGGAATGTGGGGACTGTGTGGATTTGCCGAATCTGGCATGGGGAATCAAAGCTGCAGCCGTGTGAAGGCTTGCCAGTAATAAGGAGGAGTGTACGAGTGTGCAGAAGGGGCATGGACTACCATACCGCAGAGGATGCCAGCACCTACCAGAAATCACACACGGGTCATGCCTGGTCTGGCCACATTCCTCCGCCTCAGAGTACACATCAAACACATACCCACAGAATCAAAGGTGCATGTGTGTGTTATGAGAATGTGGTGGGCCTTTCCCATTCAGAAGCTACAGCAAGGGATTTCTGTTGAATATTAACAAAATTCTATGCCCTACTTGTTACAAATTCCAGTTGGAGTTGAATAGAGGCATCCCATCCTGCTCCTGGAAGGCCAAGTTTTTGCAACAACCTCCCTGAAGGTTTCCAATAATCCAGAAGACCAGTTCAGGAGCATTTACCAACCAAACTCTGCAAGAGAATGGTCCTCCAGGTGCAGAACTGGACACCCCTGGTGTAGAAAGGTGATCAGATTGATGGCTAGCTGTTGGGTGTGAAGTCCGTTATCTTGATCAGGCTGGTTAGAGGTCACACACATCTTTGGGAAAGCACACAACTAGCTATCACAGGAAGTGGACCTCACAAACCTAACCACTGACATTACAACCTTTTTTTATAGCCCAACAATTGCACTCCATCAGGAATTCTGCAAAGACCCCCGATGGGTTGACTAAATCACAGGCTTAGGATTCTCGGTAATACTGACATTAGACATCTTATAGCTTAGCGCATATATTTTTTTTTAGAAAGGGGGGTTGTACCTGTGATACTGTGTCTGCAGGAACTGGAACTCCTCCTTTATGCGGTCCAGGGTCTCGGAGTAAGTGAGTTTCAGAGGTTGGGTCGACCCCGATGCTGCAGCGGCAGCAGCTGCGGCTGCAGCAGCTGAAGCGGAGGACCCAGGGGGTGGTTGCAAAGGTGCCTATGTGGGAAAACAAAGGGGGAGTTAGAAATGTTTTTAAATGGATAAAAATGAATGGCGACTGTCTGGCCTAATGCATTGACCTGGATTAGTAAATCCTTTCTAACGAAACTAGGCTTAAAACAGTGTATTACGTGGTTTTCAAAAATCAGACAAAACATTCACAGTGTGAACATGATTTGAGGAACTCATTGCACAGAGGTCTGCGAGCATGATAGAGAGTGCTGTGCACATGGTAGAAATGAAGGACACTGATGAAAGACAAGCTCCCCAGAACAAGAGGATGGGGGTTGGGGGTAGTTCCATGACATAGGCTCCATTGTAAAGTGATAAAACATTACAGGCAGATGTGTGTATCACATTGGTTGTGAGTATGCTGAAGATGGGGGATTGGGGTGGGGAGCATCCTCGCCACTAGAATTAAGAAATTTGTTTAAAATTAAGCATGGATTAGAAGAGGGCAAAAGAAAGAGGACCCCATCAGGGTGGGACCCCACCAAGCTAACTGAATTCCGCCAGCTCCAGCAATTAGGAGCTTGGCCTCAGGGTAATGCAGACAGACAGGCAGACAAAAGCCCATGCGCTGTACAGTAGGGCCTGTCCATCTTTCTATCTGTCATTGAGCACTTCTGCTGATGAAGGTCCTCCAGATCACCACTGCACCTCACAGGGGTTCTCGCACTTCTCACGGGAAACTCTTCTTCTAATGAGCTAAAAGAGGGGAAAACCGCCAAAAGGGACATGATTGATCAAATGTGAAAGTGCATAAAGCCCCATTACTTCAATTAGCATGGAGCATTTGGTTTTGACGGTAGTCGCATTTACTGCCAAGCACTTGAGCGGCTAACCGTTGGCAAAGTGTCATAGGGTGTTATGAGCATGTGTGACCTGCATTAACACTGTAAAGGCCTTGCCTTAGCCAAGAGTTACTGAGAAAATAAAAGACACAGTACACAGTCAGTTTAAGCTTAAAGCTGGTCTTGGAGGGACGAGGACAGATGTAGCTGCAAATATCAAAGGCAAGGGGGTGGAGATTGTCTGTGGGTGAAAGGGGTCACCCTATGTCGGGGCAGCAGGCTTGGAGTACTGGGGGGGGTTGAGAGGGGGGGCTGGACCGAACTACACAGGGAGAATGGAGCCTCTCGCCTTCGGCTCATGGGAGACACAGCACATTGTTAGAGACTCTAACGAGCTCCTCTCTCCAGCCCTGCATTTCAATCTGCTGTCCAGATCCCCGGGCTCTCACAGCTCTGGCCTAGCAGGGAGCACACACACACTACAATTACTCCACACAGGCCAAAGAAAAGAGTCTGGAGAACAAGAGGAGGAAGGCCATTTGATGGGGAGGCGGCGGGAGAAAGGGGGAATGACACTTGGCTCTATTCCCTTCTTCCTCTTTATCTCCTCTCTCTCTACCCCACCCAGCCTCTCACTCTAATATTCACCTCTTTTTATTGAATTTTGCGTACAGGTGCAAAGAGACTTCCGGAAGAAAGAAAAAAGGAACGACAAAAAGCAGGCTTTCCCTGAAAGCCCGAGACCAAAGAGCGAGTCGCATATAGCTTCTTGGAGACTCAATGTTCATTAATTAGACATTCAGGTTTCCGAAACCACAGAGTGTCACCACCTCTGAGAGGCCATTATTGTGGTTCTTTCTATGCGTCCAGTCTCAATATGTCAGCCATTTTGGTTCAGTGTTCTTATAACCAAGGTAAAACCGGCTTGAAAATCCTCCATGCAACTTTCCTCAGTAGTTATCACAATAAACGGTTCACTTGACCTTGACAGTTTCACAACAAGGGTTTAACCTGGCAGAGCATTGTGGGCCACTCTTGTCTTAGCGAGTCACAGACATAGTAATCTGCATTATGGCAAAACTCTGAAACCTCAAGTTGACTGAACTGATTAAATCGAAATGCTTACGTGTCACGCAAAAAAGACAGCTTAAGGAAGTAATGATTTCAATCATGGTAAAATTCTCTCCTTGTTTGGCGGGTGAAGAATCGTTCTCAAATGACCTCTAGGAAGGGACAGTTCACGGTAGAGTTGGAGTCTGCTGGAAATTACAGCTTGAGTGGTCTAGATACTATGAAAAGCCCAGTCTATATATTTTAGGCATGTCCCAAGTCTGTTTCTTTACCAAACTCGCAATGCGTCTTGGAAAGTGTGAGTGTGCATGCAATGTTTTCATTTCTTCTCCTCTAATTACATGTTTTGTTGCATCAAACCATAATGATCGCCCAAATCCCCATGCCCACCCACTAACAAAGACACTAAACGAAGAAGAAGCTGCTAAACACTACTGCGTCTATGTCCACTGAACTGTCCAAACCACAGCTTCTTTCTTTCTGTCAGAGGTCTGGCTGAGGGGCCTACAAGACTCCCAGATGGCCTGCATCCGAGAATTGTTACACAGCCTGTGAAATGCTGCGGCCGGCCATGATAACCAACATCCCAAAACCTGTCAACACGGTGGTCTAACCTTTGATAAAACTGTTTCGGCTTTCACACACAAATCTCCTGGAAAAAGCTGACCACTTGCTTGACGTTTCCATTCCCAGAGTACAGCCAGGGAGCTCAATTTGGGATTCTCCAAACTCTTCTCCGAGTTCATTGTTTAAATTATAACTGTGCCTTAAAAACAGTTGTATATTCTCTTCAGGTGTCTTTTCATGGGAGCCTCACCAAGCCTCGGAGAGCCAGAAAGCCCGCTAATTATATCATGTTTTTCCTTAAAAAAACAAAGCTTTCACATAAACATCCACCCTAGGAAACGGGGTGGAGAAGGACTGAGGCTAAAAATAATTGAAATGGACTTTCTGTATCTCCGAACCTTTTGAAGACGAACCTCTTTTTAGGTGTGCACACGAATCCAAGGAACCAGGCGATGCTTTCCGCAGCAACGTTTGAAGTTCCGGCATTGTATATGAAATCTTTCGACTACAGTGTCAACAACCGGCAGGCATTTGCATTTTAAAGAACCTCCCCGGGAACCTGACCTAGGCGCGGCCTTGTTTCATTGATTCCGTACTCTACAGCAGCATGGAGCTTTAAGGAATGCCCCAGTAATCCCTTATTTAGACAGGGGGAGGGGACGTGGGGTGTAGTATGGTGCCAGGCACCTGTTTCATTAACATCACACATCTTTTCTCTAGCCTCTCCGCAAGCTCGTTATTCAAATTTCCCCACTGTCAGGATACATTAGCAGCGCCGCGACGTTGGCTTGTCAGCTGTGGTAATTGCTCTAGGTGCTTCCTTTATGAGGTAACCCGCAGCCTGTTTGTTCTTTCCGTTTTAAGGAATGCCATGCTTTCTCCCAATGACTTTTGCAAACTGCGGGTGACTTGGCTGAGGGTGCCAAGGCATGTGCCATGCCCTGAGTTTCCTCGGGTTCCTCAGAGAGCTGTAGGAAATGGGAACAGCATCGAGGAGGAATACTGAGAAACACCTTACATAGGAAAGCTGGAGCAGGATCTCTCCAGAAGCCAGAATTAGGACAAATCAGCAGGTGTCAGTAGGTAACTTGTAGGAACTGCCCACTGTTTCAGCCTGCCAATTATGATTTCACACTTGTACAGCAATGTAGAAGTAGTCATTATTAATAATTTTCTATCTTTTGTCTGAATACAAGACCTTTATTTAAAGGAACAGTTAACCTAGAAATTTAAATTAAAATAAAACACTATGGAAGTAAATGGTGACCCAAAACAGCCTGGTTGCAAACTTTCTTCAAAATATCTTCCTTCGGCAGAACGGGTTTATATTTGAGAGCGAGTGAAAAAAAGATACAATTTTAATTTTTAGTTGAACTTCATGAAATATAGATATGACTCTCTCTATTAGGCTAAAGGTAAACTGTGTACAACAACCACTTACTCTGCCATTCAGTGTTAAAAGCTCTTTGAAAGCCAAAAAAAAAAAAACTGATGGACTGACTAATTAGCATGAAAATTATTGTCTTGGTTAAGAGGGGAAATGAAGAGAGATTTTTGACTGAAGCCATCCCTACATAAAACAAAAGGTTTTGTATTAAATTGCTTGTTTTGAACAAGATGATAATTTTCAGGTGTATTAACCTTCTTCACATGCTGAGGAATGAGTGGGTTGGTACTGTCTGCGTTTCAACCTTTTCATTTAACGCACACGGTTTTATTCCAATTTCGCCAAGATATACTCGCTCATAATTGACTAAATTAAATATCTGCGCCAGAGTTAATCTCTCTTCAGATTTTTTTTATATGGACACTTACAGGTTGCATCTAAAAACATAAAGCTACGATTTGGACCGAAGAAGATCTCTTATTAAGATAATAAAACATAGCTGTATCACATCCCAAGCACCTCATCGTGTCTCAGGCTGTTAAAGGTGAGTGGAAAGAGGCCGTGTTCAGAACTAGCTGGGTGCCCCGGAAAAACAGGTTGGACCAATCGATTATTCTAAAGAGAAATAAGAAAAGAACCAAGAAACCTGGTCATTGCAGAACGACAACTAAAAGGGGTGGAAAACCAACATACCTCACCTATGTACCGCACATCTCCTTCAGATCACGAAATTGCACACCCCAGTGGAATCTAATTTCCATCCCTTAGGAAATGAATGTCAAAGCATTCTTAGGGAAGGTTGGGGGTGCTGGGGGAGGGGTGTACGGTGACTGTAGGGAGACCTCAGGAAGGATTTTAACACATAGCTTGATTTAATCAGCACAGAGTGTCCAATAATAACTGACATTTATTAAATAGCGGTTGACCAATATGAGCTTTTCAACAGCTGATACGATAATCGGAGAACAGGGTGACCAATATATCAGTGATGCAGGCTTACATTTTAATTACAGTAATTGAGATGTACACTAAACCAAACAGTGTTTCCCCAATATTTGCCATTGTGCAATATAAATTTACTTTTTTGAACTATTCTGACATATCTAACGCACATAGTAATCGACCAAGCAATGCGATCAATCAATCAATAAACCTCCAAATGTACAAACATTGGATGATTTATAGGCCTGGCTGATATACCACCAAAACTAAAATCCCAACTAGCTTCCTTCAAGATGCCTTATGTTAAAAAAACAAACAAGAGTAGCGTATAAGAGGGGGATGTTGTATATATTCAGTGCTGATGGCCACATTGGAGGTTAACGTATTACCAAAAAAATCTGAAAAGTAAGAAAACTTAAATGTATGAAAGGCATAAAGAAGTGTGGCACTCTTGCAACTTCTAGTACACCAGTAGTTAAAACACCAGTAATACAGAGATCTACCCAAAACACTGGGTACAACAGTAGCATGAAGGGGAAATAGTATCCTTTAAGCACATTGATAGCATTGCCTATTTAAAAGCTTGACTTGATTTGATTCATACATGCCCAGATGAGTAGCACTACTCGGCCAACTACACTTTCACAATGCATGTGAACGTTTCACCCAAATAACGAGACAAAGGGTACAAACAGACTTTGTTTTAGCCTACATATATATGAAACGTACAAAGGCGCATTGCGCATCAAGCAGGCGGTCATTTTACGGAGTAGTAAGGTAACTTACCGGGGGTCGATTCTGGGGAAACATGGCGAATAACGGGTTCGTTGCGGTTTGAGGGTCTTCCGTTTCGGTGTAGCCTTAAATGTTGTTTCAGAAGAGTTTGCGCCTTTCTGTGGGACTCAGAAGAACATTTGGCCCTGTTTCGGCGGCGCCAGGCTCGGCTCGCGCATTCCTCGCTCAATACTCCCTTTGTTCTGCTTTATCGCGCGATATAAGATGCGCCCAGTCCGGTATCGAGTCCCTCGCTACGACGCACCTCCAAAATATCAGAATGCACGCGTTCGGCCTTCGGAGCTCCCCCCGCCCTTGATGCGTTTTACTGATGAAAATAATAAAGAAAGCAAGTGAACGGACAGCTATCGCGCTCCCAAGACGCGGCACTCAACGCAGCCGCAGCTTCTTTTGTCTGCTTCTCTCTCTCTCTCGCTCTCCCCTCATCCGCTCCTTGCTTTCGGATCCTCAGCTGTTTTTCAATGGGACTTGCGAGTTGTTTTCTTCAAGAGAAACGCATGCCCCCCCTGTGCAAAAAGAGAAGGGGTTTGGCTTGTGGTAACCAGAAGCAAAGAGTTAAATTCTCAAGTTACACTCATTTCAGGCTGCGGTGGGAGAGGGAACCCATAAGACCCATGGATTGATCTGTTCAGTGCTGCATTTGTTTATGTATGTGGGTCAGAGACAAATAAGGATGCCTTAGGATAATTGTTCATAAATTGGAAATACGTCTTTGAGACTTATGCATTACATTTATATATATATATATTTTTTTTACAATTTAGCGACTCCAAAAATGTTAGGTTGTGCTGAAAAAGTACATGGGCTACTTGATGAAGTGTACACTGCCTAAACTGGTTTTGGTTATCCTTTTCAAATCAATAAACTTGGTTTGTTTTCATGTTAAAGACTCTGAAGTATGTGATATTTTGTGGCTTTTACATAGTCATGCTAGGTTTTGTTGTCACATGATAACAAAATGGCTACCTGGATCTTGATTACGCCACACTAACCTAACAAAAAGTGTTTTTTTAATAATAAAAATAGATAAACTGCTTGTATTATACTTAGACCGCATTTAATTTGGATAAACTCTGGGCAGATCATTTTAAAATAATAATAGTAATAATACATATATATTAAAATACATGTACATTACATATTTTTAGTAGAACAATTGTGACCCTGGACCACAAAACCAGGTATAGGTAGCACAGGTATATTTGTTTAGGATATAAGGAAAATCTCAGCCAGATATGGTCCTATTCTAACAAACCATATGTGCATTAATGGAAAGTTTATTTATTTATCTTTCGTCTCAGTTTCAAGTTGACCCTTATGATTGCTTTTGTGGTTAAGGGTCATAATAATAATTTTAAAAAAAATCACGTCATTGATGTCACGTGCAAAGAACCAATAAAAATATTTTGGCGTCATTGATTCCAAATGAATAAAGTCTGATAAATTCTCCCCAGCACAAAAATGTTTAAAAATTATATTTTGTGGTGTAGTTTAAATATAGCACCCCGTCTCTGTCGGCTATTCACACGCTCCCTTCACATCGTCTAATTTTATGCACGGGACTTCGATTGAAAAATAAGGGTGCAGCTAACTGTACAATGATTGAATGAAATCTCCACGTGGGGTTTGACCCAGCCACAATCAACACTGGCTGCTTTACCCAATCAGCGTTAAGAGCGCCCCACGTGGGGTGCGCTGACCGCTCGCTGATTGGCGCGCGTCACAATTACAGAACCCCAAACGTCAGTCAGGCTCTCAGAGCGACCAAGAAACCGTTTAACCCTTTCGGTGCGCGCGGGGAAGACATTTGAATTCAAATTCCTTTTGTGATGTAAAGTAGTTTTTTCCCCTCTCTTCTCTTTTTTTATTACTTTAAATCGTTTTGCATTGTTTCAGGGCACCCACAATGAAATCCCACGGCTAGTGGTTTAAAACGAGGGCCTATTTCCTATGTAAATCACTTTTTGTTTAGGCCACCAGTCTCTTCATCTGTTTATGAAATATCTAGATTTTGAAGATTCCTGAGATAGTCTGTCCGGCATTAATAGTTTGATCTTTGATCTTGAAAACACATGAAACGCAGCCTCGCTATAAAGATAACATGCTCTGGGGGGGGGGGCAATAAGAACCAGTGTGTGACCTAAATCAAATCTCTTGTGTGTGTGCGCGTTGCTCTGGGTCGGGGAATACAGCTTAATAAGCTTACAAAGGCATTTTCACTAAGGAAGATCTTGGATGAATTTTGCTTCTTTTTTTGACAAAACAATATGAATGACAGTGATTCTTAAGCACCGGCGTGACATAAATAATACAACACGTAAATTCTCTTTCGTGTGCAAAAAACGCTGGAGACATTTATTAGTATTCCAGTGGCGTGACCCCTTTAGCTGGGCTCATAATTAGAGAGGCAGATATTGAAAAAGCAATTTTCCCACTGTAGAAATCACTACCTGGCAGCAGTGCTGCTGAAAAACAGAAAGAAAGGATGCGGAGGAGGAAAGAAAATAGAGAGAGGGAGGAGTGTAGAGAGATCTGCTTAAAAGAGAGATACAGATTTAGGGGATGTATGGGGACTGGAAGGGGGAGGGTCATTATTGCCATTTTCTCCCATGAATTTTAATACATAGAGCAGGTCTCCCGGCCACTGCGGTCCATATGTATTGGAAAGAGTCATAAGCGAGCCACAAATTAGAGTCATGCTGCAGGACGTCTGATATATGATATTTGCTGCGTGTGTGTGTTTGTGGACAGACAGAAAAAGGAGTATTTAAAAGCTTGGAATCCACACAAGTTTTACAAGCAATGGTCAATATCTCTATCTTTCAGATCAGACATCCAGCTGTCCGATGGAGCCGAGAAAAGACATTTTTACCCTCCACAATGTTTGACATTATTTATTCCACAGCCGTCCCTCGCAAGTAACAAACTTGATCAATGATCTTCCCCTGTAATTCACTTTCACATGCAGCCCACACAATATTGCACCGATATGAGCATTTTGAAAGCTGAACAGAAAAGACCAACACGTTACTTGCTTGGTTACTAAGAAAATACGCTTTTAGCAGTCAGAGCTGGCAGTAGAGGGAATATTTAAAGAGATTTATCAGTGACTACGACAAACAAGGAAAAGTCTTTTTCGTTGTTGTTTTTTATCAGATGCACGCCTTAAAAATGTGCTTGTTGGATTTGTGTGCTTTTGAAAAATGTATAAAAAAATGTTTTGTTTTTTTTTTATTTAATGACTATAAAAATGTAATGTGGTGTAACCATCAAGTTAAAAGTTTTGTCTGTGCAAATATCTCACTCATTATTTTAAATAAGTCAGATTATTAATAAAAATAATAAATGAATATTGAGTTTGTGGTTAGGTGGGAGTTGCACCATATGACATTTTACCAACTGAACTAAAAAAAAGTGAATTATCTGATATTTTAAGACACATCTTGACCTCGACAGTCACAAGTTTCTTCATGGGTGACATTATATCTTGTTCTATGTTGGATAATTTGTTATATTTTAAAAGGCTTTTTCCTTATGCATGAACAGGTGAGTCTCCATGATGGTTTTTAACTTTAACTTTGTATATAAATGCATATAGGAACTATATAACAATATATTAATAATAATAATAGATGCTGAAGCTCTCAAACCTCATTTGCATTTCTGCATATTGAAATTTAGCTCAAATGTAGAATTGTGATTTTTCTTTTTTTACTTCTGGATTCTTTTAACGCAATCGCATAACTTTTGGTTTCCCTTTCTGTACCATCCACTGTGGATATACACCACACACTCAAACACACCTGCAGACAAATCACACCGACAGCGGCGTCTTCACATTCTCCAATTACACAACTACATTAAGAGCAGAAATGGTCCCTTACTCGGTGGCGAAGAGATCATTTGTTTGCATTTGTGTTGGTACTTCGCTCTTGGCGTGACACTCGTAGTAGTCTACTTGACTATGCTTAAGCAATTGTCGCAATGCATGCGCTTAAAAGATGTGACCTTGCTAAGGAAACACTTCATGTCAATGATGCGAACTCCGCTTTGGGAAAAACTCGACATCCAAAAGACTAAAGAGAGAAAAGGAGTCGCGAGCAATCAGCCTGCCAGGACCGAGCACAGAAAAACGAATGGATGAATGGTAATGAGGGGCTGCGGGAGGCGTGTGAGTATGTTGCCTGGCCAGTATAGAGGTGACTGACAGCCAGACAAGGCGATGCTGTTGTTGTGATCCCCTCTGCACACACACACATACACACAAACACACACCCCTCACAGACAAGCCCCATGTCAGCACAGAGACGGCAGGCTGATTTATTGGATTCTCCTCCCCTGGGAACCCCCCCAACGCCCTATCCTCTAAATCTCCCCCCATCCATCCATCCCTCCTCCTCTTTCCTGCTTTCCCCAGGGGGCAGAGAAGGGGTAATGACCCACATCAGCATCCACACACACACACACACTGTCATCTAAGCACATTTGCACCCTTCACAGGATATCGGACTTCAAAACACAGAAACCAGAAATTCCACCTCTCTAATTATTCAAAGTATAATTAAAACGACTAAGGAGCCCGACAAAAATGATGCTTCAACCTGGAACCAAAACGACTCATTTGCATTTACAGAGATGCATTTATCAAAGATGTGTATCAGCTGTGCTCTGGGCTGCCTGTCAGTTCTTCAAATAAAATCATATCTAAGGGTCATTGCTTTGGCCTATTGCAAGTAAAGATGCTGGAGCCTTTCCGTTGTTTGTTAGGCTGTAATACATTGATTAAAACC